>VCRD01001000.1:99376-122456 GCA_006783055.1 Trinorchestia longiramus | reverse complement strand
ATATATATATATATATATATATATACCGTGGGGGTAAAATAGTACAACACGTTGATTAAATTGCCAGATTACACATTTATAGACCACATACAATTAAGAAAATTGGACTATATATAAACAATAGTATAAATAGGTTAATAATATATCTAAAACCAACATATCTTTAATATCATAGAAAAAATATATAGGAACATGTATAAAGAATACATGAACAAAATTTTACAATACCGACTTTTTTCTCGAGATTATACATGAAAATTATTGTAGGATTATTCCAGAATGTTCTAATACATTCTACTATTTGGCAATCGAATTTTCGTCAGCATTCATCTCCAATAACGTGTCATTGGTACAGCAGCTTTCGTTCTGAAAGGTCGTAGGCATGGGTAAGAATAAGGACATCAGCCAAGATCTTCGCGAACGCATTGTGGAGCTCCATAATGAAGGTTTGGGATATGGGAAGATAAGTGCACCACTGTGTGCTTCTATAGCCTCGGTTGGAACCATAATGCACAAGTGGAAATACCGGAATACGACTCTCAGCATGCCTCGAACTGGCCGTCCTCGGACTGTGCTGCTCGAAAATTGGTTCGAACAGTAGTGCAGAGGCCTCAAACTACTTGTGAAGAATTAAAGGATGATCTCAAGGTATCTGGGATTGAAGCGAGCAAACACACGATCAGCAGGGCACTACGCCGTGAAGGTCTTCACTTTCGCACCCCTCGTAAGACACCTCTTCTCCAGACGTCATGTCAAGGCCAGGCTGAAGTATGACAATGACCATTTGAACAAGTCAGCAGCGTTGCGAAACTCAGTACTGTGGTCAGATGAAACCAAAATCGAACTATTTGTGAGAAACGGCACAAACCATGTTTGGAAGTAACAAAAAGAAGAGTATAAATCAAAGTGCACCATACTCACTGTTAAGTTTGGAGGTGGCTCAATCATGGTGTGGGGATGTTTCAGCTCATCAAGGGTAAGTAAACTTCACATCATTGAAGGAACCATGAATGGTAGGAAATATCGTGAAATATTGGAAGAGCAACTCCTACCTTCAGCTCGTTTGTTAAAATTGAAAAGTGGATGGAAATTCCAACAGGACAACGATCTGAAGCATACTGCAAACGAAACCAAGGAATGGTTGAGGATGAAGAAGATAAACATTTTAGAATGGCCAAGTCAATCCCCTGATATGAATCCGATCGAAAACTTGTGGAGGGAATTGAAATTGAAGATTCAGAAGTGAGATCCGAATAACATCACTGAACTCAAAGAAATTTGCATCGAAGAATGGAATAAAATTACGCCCGAAACTTGTAAAAGGCTGGTAGTGAACTATTATAAATGTCTCGAAGCCATAATTAATAATAAGGGCTATGCAACGAAGTATTGATGTATGTATGTATATCTCGAAATGTGTTGTAAACTCTTTTGTCACGTATTTATTATACATGTTCCTATATATTTTGCTATTAAATATTTCTGGGTTTTAAATAGATTTTTAACCATTTTATACTACTGCTTATGTATAGTCAAATTTTCGTAATTGTACGTGGCCTATAAATGTGCAATCTGGTGTTTTAATCAACGTGTTGTATTATTTTGCCCTGCATTGTATATATATATATATATATATATATATATATATATATATATATATATATATATATATATGATTCAAGTCTCTCTCTCTCTGTTTCAATATACCTTTATTGGCACTTGGGTACCAACCCAAGAATAGGCCAAAAGACTCGTTCCTATCGCCTCATTC
Source organism: Trinorchestia longiramus (assembly GCA_006783055.1). Classification (NCBI taxonomy): domain Eukaryota; kingdom Metazoa; phylum Arthropoda; class Malacostraca; order Amphipoda; family Talitridae; genus Trinorchestia; species Trinorchestia longiramus. Next base: position 120,685 of record VCRD01001000.1, on the reverse strand, counting down.
TATTCTATTCTATTCTATTTATCAAGGGTAGCTACGCTGTGCTTATTGGATGATATTATTCACTCTACGCTGTACTTATTGAATGCCTTCACTTTGCACTGAGCTTAGTGTATGCCTTCACTCTACGTTGTGATTATTGGATGCCTTCACTCTGCACTGTGCTTATTGGGTGCCTTCAGTCTACGCTGTGCTTATTGGCTACCTTCAGTCTACGCTGTGTTTGTTGTTTGCTTTCACTTTGAATAGAATTATAATAGAATAAGGCAATAGGAGCGAGCCGTTTGTCCCATTCTTGGGTCAATACCCAAGTCCCATGCCGTCTAAAGTAAATCTATCAATCATGCACCTTAACCACGTAAGTCAATTCATTCCTTTACACGTATTTTACTGACGCATAGGCATTTCAGTCACGCGTATTTATTTCAATCATACACTGGCCCAAGGAGTTAGGGACATAGAGTTAGTACGTTGTAATACCGGAGGGAGGGTTCATAATCCAAAATTTGTCGAGACAATTCTTGAATGTGTTCACAGTGCCAGCAGAAACTATGTTTTCGGACTGCTGATTCCAAGTTGCGATAATTTTAACAGGAAAGAAGTTCATAGCTTGGGTTGTCATGAAGTTTCTGAGTACAGTAGAATTCCTTTAAACCGGCACTCGCTAGCAAAGTTTTATATATGTATTCATTATGTTTTTTCTTCTTTAACTGCTTTAAGCAATTGATATTGTTTTCCTTTTATGTCCAGCGTGTCTATGAGTTGTTTGTGGTTACTTGGGTGATATTAACCGGCAACTGCAAAGTCCCATGGGTGCCGGTTAAAAAGACTTCTACTGAAATAGTTTATGGCCATTATTTCTGGTTCGTACGTTGAGGTTTCTTTCGAAAAGCCCTTCGAAAAGCCCTTCTGCGCTATGATGGTCTTAACTACACTGAGGTTTAACTTCAGCAAATTTTCTTTCAGAAATAAATAAATGACCTTCAAAAAATATATATACTAATAATTAATTTGATACAATCATGACGTTACATTGACATCCCCGTTAGTCGCCTTTGTATGAGAGAAATGTGACATTCGGGCAGAAATATCAGAAAAATGCAGTTGTGATGACTCATGAATGAATTATCCGAGGAAACCTTATTCAAAATAGTAATAACAGCTGAATATCAGACTGGTAAAAATTGAAATTGACTAGATTCCCATAACTGGATTGATGTATCGTTGACAGGCTTGAGCGCGTTAGAAAGTTTCTAAAAAGTCACAGATTTTTTTGGACCTACTGACGAGGGTAGGAGGATGTTTTCTGGAAGGCAATTCAATGAACTTTAAATTTAGTGCCAAAACAATCTCTTTTTAAATTACTAATGAAACAAAATTTATGAGTGAAATTATAAGACAAGCAAACATTGCAACAGCAGCAGACTTTAATGAAGACACTCTTTAGAAGAACACATCCCAGGAATGCCCTCTGACATTCAGTAGAATTAAATTCATAAAATTGTTTAGCGTGTTCGGTCAGGTGTCAACAACAATAATTTTGATGAGGCCAGAACGTAGGCTCATTTAGATGCAGTAGTTGGCGAAACTTGCCGTCAGTTCATGGGACATTTTATCCATAATGGACTGCCAATGTTTGACATGAGCAAAGTGTTCATGACTGCTTCGTTCTGGAATGCGATATGTCAGTTACTGAGAGAATCTCTAACTGTGTTGCAGATGAGAGCGTGGTGTTTTTTGTTGTTAGTTATTTTTTCCAAATTCTAGTGTTTCCCAAAGAAACTACGTTACTGTCAACTTCCATGCAAAAATATTTGTCCATGTTCTTCATTCAAAATTTCATAATATTAGGCTCATTTGTGTATGATTCTGCTTTGCTTATAATTACATATATTTATATGTGTATATTTAGATTTACATTATAATCTAAAATTAATCGCTGGCTGAGAAAAGTATTTTCCCCAATCGAAATTAAATATCCTGTTTCCTTATTGCTTCAAATGAGCAGTTAAAAAACGATCAGTTAATAGATTTTTTACTTTTTTCAATCCAGATTGGAAGATGGTTCCCAGATCGGCTAAAATCTTCCTCATAGAGCAAATATTATCCTGGAACTAATCAGATCTAAGAACTTCATGTGCGCCATGAACAATGTGCTACCTCATCATTAAAAAAACCTTAATTTAAACGTTCATATTTATTAGACCTGACGACAATAGCTGCCATGGAATCCCAAATCTACTATTGTTTTCTTAAACGCTGCTTTTCTTTAAAAAATCTCTGAGTATTATGAGCAATTTACGGTTGAACGCAAGCATTATTTTTGAAGCAGCAAGAGTATTTTCAGGGCATTTATGGCGCTGGAGGGCAGGCTGTGCTTCTCTAAATCACCGCATTTGACAGCACTTGCAATTAAGGTCAGCCGCTAAGCAACCCAGCGGCGGCAAGGCTAAATGTTGTGACTGGAGCTGGCAGTTTATCATCAAAAGGCGATAGCTCGACAGTGAAACTTGTTCACTCCTCGGACACTGCAATTTCCGGCCATAAAACATGGATACGTGACATAAGCGAAGGTTTTGCCAGATAAAATACGGGTTTTAGCTATGAATGGCAGAGTTCTTCAGAAGATGCGTCCGGGGAGGTTGCATGAGATTCAATATGTTGGTAATACATTTAGGTGCATCATCAAAAGGTACATCTAAATAAAACCCAAAAATCTAAGGAAAATCATTTTAAATCAAGTATACAATACAGATACATCTAATTTCCCGTTCCTAATGTTTTTATCTTAGGAGTAGTGATAATTCTCCAAGCGACTATTCCCATTCTTTGTGCTACAAATTGAAGGAAAGGCTTGCAGGGGTGCTTCAAAAAGCTAATTGAAAGTTTAGTCTTAAATCTAGAAAATAAGGAGTGCGAACCAAATAAATTTCAAGTTATTTAAATTTTTGTGTCTTCTGTGTAAAACCCCCAATGAGCTACAACGATCAAGGAAGAAAGCACGGTACACCAAGCAAAGCTTGAGTGGATTAGGACGATTGTTAATGTTCATCATGCTATTATAAGACGGGTGTTAATGTTCATCATGCTACTATAAGACGGGTGTTAATGTTCATCATGCTACTATAAGACGGGTGTAAATGTTCATCATGCTACTATAAGACGGGTGTTAATGTTCATCATGCTACTATAAGACGGGTGTTAATGTTCATCATGCTATTATAAGACGGAAGTTAATGTTCATCATGCTACTATAAGACGGGTGTTAATGTTCATCATGCTACTATAAGACGGGTGTTAATGTTCATCATGCAACTGTAAAAGTAGGTACAATTAGTTCGGGAATTTGTTTTACTAATGAAAAATCAGAATTACAGAAACAATAACAGCTTGACAGAAATGGAACAACAGGCAAACAAAAATTTAGGAGATAAGTGTGCAACATATACATATATATATACTTACTTTTTTAGATTGACAGTGTATTAACTGAAACATTGCCAATACGTTGGTATTATATTAATCTGTTATTAATGCAGGTACAATAAATCATCTCTGCAATCTATGTTTTCTCCCGTGCCACCTTGTAATGGATAAATTTGATCTTTGTTACCCATTAAAACTATTTTTTAGGCACTATTTATTGGATGAATTTTCTCCCTCATAACTGGGCAGATACAAGTGTCCCAGCTCCCCCCTCTGTTATTCTTTTCTTTGAACATTTTTGAATTTGTCAACTGCATTAGAATGAAATATAAGCTAAAAGGTTTTATTAAATAAATGTACATGGGGTTTCAGTTAATTTTGCTATCATTTGTTTACATAAATTCAGAGACTGAATTTGAACCTACGTACGTGGTTAAAATACAACGCTTTATATAACAAAAAGACTTAAATTTTGGCTTTCAAATTCTGCTGTTTCCACCGTCCTTCCTAAGAACACTTTTTAGTGCAATAAATGCAATAAAAAAGTTCTCTTTTTGTGCACGAATGTCATACATTCCCCATACCTGGCTTACAGCTGTGTGCACGAGCTTGTGGGATAGAGAAAGTTTTGGGCTGAGTTCAGAGATCAAGTTTCGTTTATGAAGTTTGGAGCACAAAACCGAGCAAACTTTTCGGCTACAAAGTTTTGAAATGCCTATAAAATATTCGACTGTTAAACATTAAAATGTTTACCAAATAGTCGAGTCCGAAAACCAAAATATAGATTGTTAGAAATCAACTATGAAAAATAATGCAAAAATTATGCATTATTACTGTGTATGCAATAAGTTGAAATATTTCTTCATTTGGACCGTTGAGAGAGTCATACCAGTCAATAATGTTAAGCCTAAAGTAGGTCTATAAAAGTTAATATCGCTATGGAAATGACAAGTGTATACCAGTGTATTTTGTTAGGCCTATGGAAGGTGTACACCAGTGTATTTTGTTTGGCATATGGCAGGTGTATACCAGTGTATTTTGTTAGGCCTTTGGCAGGTGTACACCAATGTATTTTGTTAGGCCTTTGACAGGTGTAAATCAGTGTGTTTTGTTAGGCTAATGGTGGATTATGTTTGGTGGAAGAGTTATTGAATACTAGTAGTAGTACGATTAGGGTTTACATATAGTTTCAGTTTGAGGAAGATAGTTATTAATTAATTTGCCCAAATTTTGTAAAAGTTTATTGAATACTTCGGTTCACTGATACAATCATGGTCACATAATTCGGCTAGATTTGAGCTCGATAAATCTACGCAAGCGTAGTCTGTTTTCTGGATACTTGGTTTATAACCATTTAGTTAGTTTATGACAGCTGACATAAATGTTAATTCTGTTATGTATGAACTTATTTTTTCTTTGTTTTGTGTAGATAATATTATTTGCTCAAATTTATGTAGGCGAACAGTAAAATCATACACAGAAATGAAACTAACATATCAATTGTTTGGCAAAATGGCCAAACAGAAACTCTACGGGTTTTACTACCAATATTTTATTATCTAACTGTTGGATGTTCCCACGTTCCATGTTATGATGCAATGGAATAGGGTAATCTTGTGTAGTTGTTTAAAACTTATCTTGCAATGAATTCAATCGTAATTTTCAAAGCCCTACAACATTAATGACAACATTAATTTCACGAAGTTTTTGTGTTTAGTATAATTGTTGCATTAAACTAAACACAATCATATTATATTTGATGCATTAGTCCATTGTTGCAGCCGCACTATATAATAATCGAAACCAAATGACGTTATGATGACTAATCATTGGGTGTAATATTGAATAAAAGTAGAATAATATCATACTACTTCAGTCATGATCAGAAAAAAACATTAAGTTACGATCGCTAAAATCTCCGAATCAAGTTTTCTACAACAATAAAGTATAGTAAAATGGAATGGGTAGGAGTACGATTTGAATTTTTCCAAATTGAAACCAGACTGAAATTAAAACATTCATTATATGGACCAATAGTGTTGTTGCAGCAGGACTAAAAGATAATCTAAACCAAATAAGGTTATGATGATCTTACCAAAAACAAAACTTAAGAATGTCTGCATGAAAATTTACAACATACAATTTATTCAAATTCCATGTTGTCCTTTTTTGTCTTGCCCCCATTCTTCCCTCAGTCACCATCGCTTGTCCAGTGATGCAGCTCATAGCAGACACTGACCAGTAATTACGTGCTATTGCAGGCAGCACCACGTGACCAAGCTCTCAATATTTCAGGACTCTCCGACCACTCGGCTCGAGAACCAACTTTTGGTTTGTTTGTACTCGAGATCGCAGCTCATGTGTAGAAAAAAGACGTTGCCAGAGGAAGCAGACTGGCCTCTTGGAATCATCAGCACGGGATTGATGAGAAAATTTTAACCCGTGCCAATGATGCAGGATTAATGACGGTCCCTGGTAGATTAATCGGTCGGAAAGAGGACAAAGGATCCACGGGAACGGCGTTCTATTGATTAGTGGAGAATTTAATTTTCTTTGAACGAGTCTTCGCCAGTCCATCATTTGGAGGCGAATGAGGTAAGAGTGTGGACTGGTTTAGAGGTGAGGTGAATTTTGGGACTAAAATTAAAACTGTCAGGGTTTTTCGGGGTACTAATTTAATACCATAATTCCAAAGCTTCGTATTTTAGCTTTTTATGTACACGATATTAATACAAGTATTGAATTAGCCGGAGTGAAATAAACTTGTTGATGAATTTGTTAGAATTGTAGACGATTTTTATCGGTTTTTTACACTTCTACGCATATATGTTTGTCTTGAAATCATGGTCTGCTAAATATCGGTTGAGAACAAGCTGCCAAAAATTAATAGGAAACTTTTATGTGCGATTCATTTTACCAGAAGCAGGGATCAAAAAAGATCGACTCGTACCTTAAATTTTCTAGCCGACAGAATGTTTATTCACAGAGATCAAATGGGAATTTATTTTGAGTATTTTCATTTATGAATTCTTATAACAATATCATACCTAAAAAGACCCTACATGGAAGACATATGTTTTCAAATAGAAGTTGCACATGCTACCTGTGATCCATCATGTGAGAAGCCGAATGATTGTTGATAATTTTAGTGTATATTTTACGCATTAAGTAATGACGACATGAATGCATATTTTTCATAGCTATGTTTGCAAGAAAATGGTGTAAGGCAGTTTCATCGCCATAAATAGATTTTAATCATTTCCCAATCGAGTTCCTTCATACATGTGTTCCGTGCCATGAATTCAAGTTCATTAATGGGGAAAGACACGGTATACTTGTAATGTTTCAAGAAAAAAAACAGCTCTTATTTTTCATTTTGAAAGAATGGTGATGAAAAAGGCTTTCCAAGATAACTATGTAATAAATCATCATATTGGTGTGAAGAACAGTCAAACCATCGTTTTCAAGTTACTGGGGAACGCCAGTAGGAGTCTCTACATTATGGCAATGCAGCTTACAATAAGGAAACACAGTTCGTTGTCGTCGTGCGAGCGAGAACTCCGACTAAGCGAACTCTATGCTGCAGTGAACTCGCAGAAATAGTTGTTTTCAATATTTTTTCCAGCTTTACGTTTGCAAGTGTACTGCTAGAATTTATAAATTATCACCAGAACTGAGTATTTATGTTTCTGGAAATGAAGCGAAGGATCAAGACTGATTTCAACTCCTAGCACAGATTTCACACAATAACCTAAATTTTTCAATGAGATTGAATGAGTTTAAAGAGACAGGTTTGAAACTTTAATTTGGATGCTATGATGCCAATTCAATAATGCATAGCGTATATGAAAATGTACACCAATAAATTTTATGTATACGGGTCATATATGTTTGGTTTTCGATTGTTCTGTGAAATGTTTGCAGTGACTTGTAGTGTGTATGTCAGGATAGACTTCAATGTTTCTCAACAAGGAGGCCTTTGGCTCCGCAAAACGACCACTGGCTTTAAGCGTAGAGGCTATGAGTACACGCCAAAAAACTGCTAATACTTACCTTATTGAATGACAGGGAGCACAAGACTGAGAAATGCTCGTATACTCCTACAGAAAAGTGATTTGATAGCGCCTATATCTTTTGAGATATAATAAATATTGTTGGCGTACATTTTTATGTACGTTACTGTTAATGGGTTGATAACAGTGTAACTTGTTAGACGGTTTGTTTGACTTACAAACATAATCTTTTACTTCTTTTAACAGGTACGACACACTCTTTCATTTCTGTGCAGAATTGCAGTACACTAACAACACCAACTTCAAGTGTCCGTTAAAGTAATAAGCTCTTCACAATCCTCATAGGAGCTTTAAGCTTCTAAGATCGAGCCATGCAGCCTCTAATGAAGTCACCCAAATCTCTACTTGAATATTATCAATACTTTTCATTGAGTAGAAAAGGATAACGATAATATGGAAATATTACAAGATGAAAGTTTACTTGTATCTAAGAAGCATAAAAGAAGCTTTCTTGACATCCCGTAACACGACGATGGAGTCGCTTTTCTCATTCTCTATGTTTTTAAAAATGCAGTTGTGCAAAAAATGAAACAAGATGAGAAGTAGGGAAAAACCTGTTCTTCCGGAACTTAAACAATCTATATTCATACAATAAAATACTCTGGAGGGCAAAACACTGAATTCATTTCTTGATAAAGAGAAGAAATAATGTAACTTTAAAACATTACGAATGACGGAAAGGTAACATAAAACTGATGGAGAATATTTGTAGTGTATTATACGCTACATAAATGAAACTTTCGTAAACAACATACACTCGTCCCAGAAACATACGTTCGCTGGTCTCATATTCCCCCTTCAGTTTATTTGTGTTCTCTCCTGTCTTTAATTGACCAGGCCTCTGTATCTTAGTTATCCTCTCACTAAGATCCTCCATTCATTTTTGTCCATGGGTTTCTCAGCTGTAATCTTGACTCACGTCTAAGTCAGCCAGTGCTTACCTCAGACAATGAATTCTAATTTGAAGTTTTTTCTTGTACACCGTCTACACGGTTCTGATTTTATTGTCGTTTTTATCAGATGTTCTTCTTGTGTTATTTCCATAAACCACATCATCACAGAATAATCTTCTTTCCATCACTGTGTTTACGAATGTATATTTGTTACTTGTCATTACTTACGACATCATTCAGTATTATTCTAATAATTTTTACTTATTTGAACCTCTCTCAGATAATACAGTATATATGCCCGTATAATAGAAGTTGTAGAATCAATTCTACTCGGTTTCCATATTACTTACAATCTAATCAAATCCTCTCAAGTTAACACTCGTTCCCTTCCTCTCAGCACTCGAGAAACTTTCTACTAAAATATGTTTTACAAGTTCTTCTATAAATGCATGATTTTGCGATAAGAATGTGCAGGAAATAAAATGTTTTTGTGATTGAAAATATCCCTTTCATAAGAGCATTAAAAAAAGGGGGTTTCAAGAGTAGCATGTTCCAGCTGACAACATGTAAAAGTTTTCTTTTATCGCAACTATATTGAAAATTTGTTCATATTATTTGTTTAATTGTCAGGTCCTGTAACGATCCCTGACTGGAAACACTACTCTCACCACAACTGCAGGGAATGCTAGAATTATTTTTGAGGAGGGAAATAAAATTCTGACTGAACCACTTTTTTGCGTCAGGTACAGCTATTTCTACGTGCGTATAAAGTTTACCTCTAAAGCAAATAGTTTTCACATAGTAAGTAATTATTGAATGCTACTACACTAAAAATTGAATTACGTCAAATTATTTATGCCGATGATTAACATTTCATGTGCGTATAAGTTTTAACGGCCATATATCAAGTCAAAATACTTTATGAAATTTTCTCGCGTCGGGCGTTGATTAGTTGTTCAAATGACAGACAGTGCTGCACATCACAATACTAACCATTTAAAAGCGTCATGGCTGGTTGTATTAGTTAAGCAGGTCTACTGACTTAAGCAGGTCTACTGAAATAAGAAGGCCTGTTGATACATTACAGACAAGGCATCAAACAGCCAAGTCAACATCACCGATTTCACGCAGGCTGACTTAATTTTTTAACCATAATAAAAAAGTTAAATTATGAGAAAATATGCATTTACAAGCATAATACATAATAATAGGTTGTACTGTAGTACTCGCCAGCTCCTGGAAGCCTTAAAATATAAGGTATACAAGGAATAGATGGTATACGTGGTATACAAGGTATACAAGGTATATAAGGTATACATAGTATACAAGGTATACAAGGTATACATGCGTATATAAATGTATGAAGGGAGCTCCACAAGTCAATATGAACTGAAAAAAATTCGTCATATAAGATTGCTTGTTCATGATTCAGGCCGTTTTTTATTTTGTTCAAACAAAATTGTTCATTTTAATGAACAGCAGAAGTACGCATGTCATCTTAATGTATGAATGCAAGTGTTCTTTATTAGTTGAAAGTAGTCTAGTTCTGACTAGCAGTATGAAAATAAATATATTTTAAATTAAGTGGACTTTAACTGAAAGGAAGGTGTCGAAAGTGCTCGTCATAATTTAAAATTCAAATATTTGAATTAAATTAAAAGGAAATTAAAACTGGAGACGCGTTAGAGGAAATTTATATCAGAAATAAAATAACATGTGAAACTCTCTGTGTGTTTGAGTTTTGAAATTGTTGAACAGTTTCTGCTCATCAGACCACAGCGAACAAAATGAGTTATTTTGATTAAGATGGGGAAACTGGGGAGAGAATGATGATGCTTTTGATAGTTGAAACATAAAAAACTAATTCCATTTCAACAAATGATAAAGTACATAAACTATTACCTTATTCATTCAAGCTAAAATAGAAAATGAATGTGACTTCATGTTGCATACAGACGTGATGTTTGGTCGTTTTCTTTGTCATGATGCCGTGATAGTCAAGGCCATTTTACGGCCGCTGTCGTCTCCAAGTATTTCAGCCAAAAATTAATGGTTTGGAAAGCGTAATGAGAGCCCCAGGAGAATTGTTTTTTCCATTATTTCTTTGCAGTTCTTGTAGTAGATTATGATGCAGATATATTCCTGCAAACATTTTGGGTACGGACTTCATTTTTGACTGCCAAGAAGAGATGGACTGGAAGCTCGGAGTTCTATGTTATATATAAAAACAGCCTACGTTTGTTTTACTTTTCTTATTATTCTAAAAGAGCAAATAAATTTTGAAAATTCAAATAACGATTGACATATTTTGAAGTGATTTCACGTTTCAAAAACGTAACAATACTTGTCAGGACTCATTTTCGTTATTGATGCGCCGAACTATGGGGATATGCAAATATTGAGTCCGTTGTTCTTATCGCGATTTTGACTTTCGTGCTGTCTTATTGAAACTTATCCCACGTGCTTTGATGCTTCCATTTGTTGGCCCTTGCATTTAATACTCGCTGATATAATTGCATTCTGTAGAATAAAAGAGTTATAATATTGACGTTGGTACTTAAATTTTACTTTAATGTCATTTACAACAGCAGGGCAACATTGTTTCTCCTTAACACTATGAATAAGTGATCTAAGGTTGAACTACAAACACGTACAGATATTCCTGCCTCCCCTATAATTTCAGTTGCTGGTGACATTTCCGTTCTGTATCATAATGAACTCGCTCAAATAAAGTTATTTCTATTGACAATGACACACGAACACAATTTGCATCTTTATTTTTCATTTTATTGGATTTTTGTGGCCCATCATGCTCTGCCTAAGTGCCCTTGTGAGGTCTTAGGTTAGCCATCATATTGAAAATCTACATAAACAGGGTGTCCCAAAAAAAAAGATACCCAATTTTCAAGGACTGTAATTCAGAAACTATTAAACTTACAAAAAATTGGAAGGTCACATTTTGTTTTCTAATGCTTTGGTATCATTAATACGGCTTCAACTCGTAAGTTGAATTACGTATGAATACGAATGCGTGATAAATCTTAAACTATTTAAGATTTTTAGCGATCGAAGAGCCTCCCCATTATGCAACTCACGAAAGGACAAAGAACATTCATCGTTGAGAAGTATTTTAAAGCAAAAAGTTTCCAACAGGTCATCCAATCATTTCATGAGCATTTTCTTGGAAGACAGTCTCAAACAAAGATGACTGTTTGGAGAAAAGTTACTAGGTACAGAACCGAGGGAACAAGCCTGAATCTCAACAAAGGTCGATCAGGACGGAAAAGAATAGGGCGATCAGAAGAAAACGTTCAAATTGTTCAAGGAGCACTCACAGAAAATCCGCAAATCTCTGCAAGAAAAGGTGGATTAGATGTTACTTAACCTACATTCAACAGAATTATAATTTTGGAATTGAAGTGGCATCCTTACAAGATGCACATGCGGAATAAACTCCTCGATAACGATCTTCTTCGGCGGCTGAAGTTTGGCCAATGGTTTTTGCAAAGAAACGTTCGGTATGTGGACGACATTGTGGTTGGCGATGAGGCCGCTTTCTATTTGAATGGCAAAGTAAATAATCACAACGTTCGTATATATACACCGATGAACCAACCTCATAATTTCAACTTTGACGTAGGAATTTCGAGGGAGAAAGTGTGTGTGTGGATGGGACTTTGTGGCAATGGACATGTCATCGATCCTTTTTTTTACAACAATAACTTAAATGGAGTTGAATACCTTGATCTAATATATAACAGGCTCGTTCCAAGACTTCAAGAAACACGTTTAAATAGAATCAATCGAACCTGGTGGATTTAGGACGCTGCTCCTGCGCATAGAACTATTGCTGCAAGGGAAAAACTGAATGAGCTATTCGACAATCGCATTATCGCCATGAATCATCGTATCGAGTGGCCTCCCAGATTGCCTGATTTGATGCCGTGTGATTTTTGCCTTTGGGGGCATCTAAAGAGTAAGGTTTATAGCTCTCCACTGCGCGATACCGACGAACTCAACCAAAGAATTGAAAATGAGGCCAATTTGTAGCAAGGAGATGATGCTCTCGTTAGACGAGTGATGGCGGGAATGAGGAGGCGAATGCAACTGTGTATTGAGAGAAACGGAAGACACACCGAAGGAAACGAACAATAGGAGGAACATTTCGATTCTTTTTATTTTAGTGGCATTTTCCATTTAATAAATGGTTGAAAGTTATTAAAAACCTAGTTTTAATATCATAAAATTCAAAGTTTACAAAAAGCGTGCAAACAGATTTTCAGTATCGGTCACTAAAAATACTGCTTAAAGAAAACGGTTCTATGAATTCTTCTGAAATTTTGTACAAAGATGGAACAAATGTTAAGAAACAAAATGTGACTTTCCAATTTTTGTAAATTCAATAGTTTCTGAATTACAGCCCCTGAAAATTGGGTATCTTTTTTTGGGACACCCTGTATAATAGACAATGTATCTCCATCTCTCTCTCTCTCTGTATCTGTATGCGTTTGTCCTATTACTTTCTATCTATTACTGAAGAAATATTATTGAACTGAAATCAGAGCGGATGTGCATGTAGTATACGAATTGGATAGTGGATACCATAAGCGCCGGATCACTATAAAATACCTAATTTTTTTGCTATTAGCTTTTATCTCTTTCACGACCATTTTTAGGTAGAAAAGATGCTGAATAGATGTTTTGTATATATTCATGAAAAATATTTAGACTCTGAAAGTACCACGGGTAAAACTGAAAAATTTATTTATTTCTTATATCCTTAACTTTGTCACTTTTAAATAAGGTATTTCAACGGGTACTCTCTGTGCCATGTTATCGGTAGGTAAGAGACATAATGGAAGTTCTGTATATATTAGTGTACCCGTGCCATCAAAAATAATGGCAAATCTGTTGGTCATATCTCTCTTTGACTTGATTCTGCCTCAGTTTCAGCAGCTATTCTTTCTTGCTCTGCTATTCTGAGATTCCTTCTACGAACATAACGCTGGTCATCATCCTCCTGTTCACGCCTCTGCGCCTGCCTTAGTCTTGCTGCTGAGCGTATGGCCTCTAGTCGTTCTTGTGAACTACTTGCATACTGATCCCGCCTTTGTTGCCTCACAACAGCTTGTTATTCTTGTGATAATCTTTCTCTCGCTCTTTTTTTTCGCTCTCGATTCAGTCTTTTTTTGTTTGAGTTGAATTTCCATGCTTAAGCTTATTTCAAAGGTAACTTATTTTTCTTGTGACAGTAATCTAATACTAAGAATGACCGTCGTGTGTTTATATATTTATTTATTTATTTATGTATTTATTTATTTATTTATGTTTTGTACCACTTTCAAAAAAATTAGATAAATCCAGAGCCTTATTTACTCGAGTCCGTATCGTGGATACCGAGTTCGGCGGGGTATTGCCCTATGATTCGGGTACATTGTACCCGAATATGACACGAATTGCAGAGTCAATTTCAGCAGTAGAAAACTAAGTGTCTTAGTTTTTACTAGGAATGTTTTCATTAAAGAAATGCTCAATTAAAACGTTTGTCCTTCGTAAGTATAGATACATAATACTAAATATATTACATTGTGTTCTTATTTGTAATTTTATTTAATATCTTTCCAACAGTATTTGACATCATTTTTTATGGCATGGGTATTATCACAAAATCTCTGCTGCTATTTTTGACGGCTGAGTACACTAGTCTGATATTAAGAATGAGTGTCGGGTGTTTATATATTTATTTATTTATATGTTTCGTGTCACGTTTCTTAAGAATAGATAGGAAAATATTAGCACTAGCGGTCTTGGTTTTAGTTTACTGGTAAATTAGTACACTCATTTTTGCTGTACAATGGATAATACTAAGTCACTTTCAAAAAAATTAGAGAGATCCAGAGCCTTATATACAAGAGTCCGTATCGTGGATGCATTACCACACAAAAACTCGGTATCGGGGTATTTCGGCGGGGTATTTCATATTGCAATATACATACACAAGCTCGCAGTTGCTTTCAGTAATGCTGAATTTCTGTATCTAGGATATGACACGAATGGTTATAAAAAACACTGCTATCACCAGCTTGGTCGACTGGTGAGCGAATCTGCTTTCGAGCGGGAAGACCCGGGTTCGAATCCCGTTGCCGACATGGTTGACGCGGCTAAAATTACGGCATGGGACTTGGGTAAAACAAACGAATAATTATCGAAGTAATTATCGGACCCAAGAATGAGCCAGAAGGTTCGTTCCTATAGCCTCATTCTATTCTACTTCTATTGCGGTTCAAAAATACTGTATTCTAAGTGTTTATTACCGTCACAAGAAAAATAAGTTACCTTTGAAATAAACTTAAGCACGGAAACTCCACTCGAACGAAAAAATGAATGAATCGAGAGCGAAAAAGAAGAGCGAGAGAAAGATTATCACAAGAACAACAAGCTGTTGTGAGGCAACAGAGGCGGGTTCAGTATGCAAGTGCAGTATGCATTGCGTTCTTATATGTAATTTTTTTAATATCTTTTCAACAGTAGTTGCCACGGGTACACTAGCAAACACTTAGAATACAGTATTTTTGAGCTGCAATAAAAGTAGTTATGGTCATTCGTGTCAAATCCTAGATACAGAAATTCAGCATTACTGAATGCAACTGCGAGCTTGTGTATGTATATTGTAATATGCAATACCCCGCCGAACTTGGTATCCACGATACGAACTCGAGTATGTAAGGCTCTGGATCTCTCTAATTTTTTTGAAAGTGACTTATTATAGTGCACTAGTACAGCAAAAATGGATGCATTAATTTACCAGTGAACTGAAACCAAGACCACCAGTGCTAATTTCTTCTTATCTATTCTTAAAAGTGTGACACGAAACATATAAATAAATAATTATATAAACACACGGTCATTCTTAGTATTAGATTAATAAAAAATGTTCATTCAAAACTCATTAATTCATCGTAAATCTTTAATGCATTTATCTTCATATAATTACATATTAGTCAAATCTGAAGCGTGGAATTTCCTTGGGAACTGTCTTGTTAAAAAATATTCGTATTAATATGAGAATGGTATCACTATATAAAAGCACCTCAAACTATTGGAACTCGAATGCATGTAGCAAAATATTAATAAGAAGGCAGGGCTGATTAACAATAGACATATGACGATACTTCTCAAGCCTTGAAGTTTATATTCCTTGAAGTTCATATCAATATAGGCCTGCAGATTACAATAGTTGTAAACAAGTATCAAAGTCCGAAGAGGACTAAGCAAGTAAGCAGGCTTTAGGCTCATGGGTAGTTCCAAACGTCTAAAAGGATATTTTAAGGTTACAAGTGATACTGCAATTTCACTTTTGATATGCTATTAACAGGTGAAACTAATTCAAACCTATGAAATTTTCGCCTCAATTCAGTAACCAGTGAATTTATCATTTATCAACTACCATAACCTAACTTGAGGTGTTTGATCAGAAAATCTGCAAAATTCTTGCGGTCAGGTGTTGCATTGGGACGTAGCTTGGATACAGAGGGCAGTTTGGTGTGCGTTGCATAGTAAACTATGGCGAGTATTTGCATGAGTGCCACTTAACTAGGACTGATAGGGCTATCACGAGACATCCTATAAATATATACGCCTGACAAACGAGCAGCACAGCACCAACACGGCAACCAAAATGCTCATGGAGATAAAACACCAAGCGTGAGGGGCTTCAGGACCCTCGAAAATGTGACGGTAGACGAGGCAAAAATCGAGGGCAAATGCGGGTTATTTTTGCAAGTGTGGTCTCTATTGCGAATATTGCAGTCACTTACTATCTACGGGCTTAACTTGCTGCAGGCACAGTCGTACATGCAGGGGAAGCTGACTAAGATTTCATGAACTGATGAGGAACATTTTTCCCCGACACTTGGTCCAAGAAAATGAGGCAATTTCTTGGACAGTTCATGTTACTGAAACTCATATTACTAAGACGGATGTTACTAAAACTCATGTTACTAATACTTATTTTACTAAGACGGATGTTACTAAAACTCATGTTACTAAGACTCATGTTACTAAAACTCATGTTACTCAGACTAATGTTACTAAGATTTATGTTACGAAAAATGGAAAGGATCGAATAATGAATAAATAGCGTGAGTAACGTCACGCAGGGTGAGCTAGAGATAGCTTCATTGATGTTGGATGCAACCTAAGAAATGATGTCTAGGAGTAGCTAACTGAGATGAAGAGCTATGCGAGGTTCGGGGACTTCACTCTGAAATAAAAAAGCCTGCTCTTGCAAATCCTTTATGGCAAGAGAAGGATCAAGGAATGTCTTGCAAGGATGAACCCATCTCGATTACCTGAAATTGATGAAGTGGCAACGCTGAAGTTTGAAGTAGGAGGTAGGAAGTGAAATGAATGAAGTGAGGCTTTATGTATGAGAGAAGGAGATTGAAGCGATTGAAGTGACGTGAGTGGAGTGAAGTGAGAGGAGTGAAGTGAGTGGAGTGAAGTGAGTGGAGTGAAGTGAGTGGAGTGAGGTGAGTGGAGTGAGGTTAGTAGAGTGATGTTGAGAAATTGAAAAACCAAAATTTTAAAGAAAATATAAAAAATTTAAGTCATGCAAACAAAGTTGGAACCAGAGGTGAAGAAGCAGTGTTAATTAGGTTAAATGCAATAATTTATTTTCATCCTTGAAATTATCAACACTCTGGTAATCATGTAATTATGCATGTTTGCAGGAATTTTTACTAGACAGATTACCTAACTGCTATGCTATGTAGGATAACATAGTATAGCTGTTACAAATGTTTTAGGCTGTGACTGTGTCAATCACAACTTTGCACCTGTTGTGACCGTGTCAATCACATCCTTGCACCTGTTGTGACCGTGTCAATCACAACTTTGCACCTGTTGTGACCGTGTCAATCACATCCTTGCACCTGTTGTGACTGTGTCATTCACAACCTTGCACCTGTTGTGACTGTGTCAATCACAACTTTGCAACTGTTGTGACCGTGCCAATCACAACTTTCAATCAGATGTGACTGGAGCTTTTAGAACATTCTGAGATACTTAGAGCTAAAATTATAGTCTGTTTTAATTTATATATATTAAACTTTTGTTCTGCAATTTCCTACTTTTATTGTGATTACTCTTTTTTAATACCAGAATAACATAATTTTATTAGTTAAATCGAATATTTACACGATGCTCTACAAGTAGAGAAAACTTCAAAAACAAGCAGTAAGTATAACCAACTAAAATCTTTTTAAAGGTTTTTAGTTCTTAGTAAAACTTTTTTGTTTTTCATAACGTATCGTAAATTTTTTGCACAGGACATAAATTGTGAACTTGAGTGTACAACTCTTCTCTAGTTTGAGAGTATTGTTTACAATATAAATATGGCATTGCATTAACATTGCGTCACATTTAAATAACTGTCAATGGTACGCCGAAACTGCTATTTGAATCAATTGTCATTCATGCAACCTAACTTCAAAATTCATGGTTTTTATGTCAATTCAAATTGTGAAGTAATTTTGTCGTAGTGATTCATAGTAACGTGGTAGGACACTCGCAATACAGCATATACAGAACAACACTGTCTAATCATCTAAAATTTAAAAGCAAGATATTCGACATTCTAATATTATCGACTTAATGACGGGCTTCAACTTGTAGAATTTCACAACCTGAATGTGCGTGAAATTTTATTCAAGCCTCAGCAAGCTCAAGAAAATTTTATCAAGAAGATCTAACCCTGGAACTTAGAACATGAACGAAATTTGAGTTTCGCAATCTCTTACATGCACAAGAACAACAACCTCACGACCCTTCGTGTAAGTCACTTCATTTCTTTCAAGTCAATTCTTGAATAAAGCTTTATCCTGCCGTGCAGTAGTAAGGGGAGAGAACAAGGGCTTTGTAGAGGGTCATTCCGTGGTGGTGCCGGGCCATGAATATGCACGACCCTCAAGGCAGGCCTACGGCCGCCTGAATTAGCGAGCAGTTTGCGGCGACTCGAAATCCGAGGCTTGAATTTGCAATTGCAGGTTTGAAGTTCTTTGATTCTGCCCCGCCTGACGGGAGAATAGGTAAGCTAACTTAGCTTACCTGTACGTCGTTATGCTTGATATTATGGCATGCGTAGTTGTTGAATGGATAGTTTAATTCTGCAAGTCAGTTTGTGCAAGTAAATTCTGCCCTTAGAGTTACTGAGATATTCAAAGGCGTTAATTTCACGAACATGATCTTGCTTTTCAGTCGAGTCTACCAGTCAGTTGTTGACAGATGGATTAATGTTGTAATTTTGTGCAATAAATATTGATTATTAGTCACAGATACACCGCATGATGAAGCTGAACAAAAAACAAGTGGCTTTGGTTGGACTGAACTAAAAGACCTCCATACTCGAATAATGCTGTTTGTGCTGATGCTGTATGCAGGTATGCAGGTATTCAGGTGTGCAGGTATACAGGTGTGCAGGTATGCAGGTGTGCAGGTATGCAGGTATGCAGGCATGCAGGTATGCAGGTATTCAGGTATGCAGGTATGCAGGTATGTATGTATTCAGGAATGCAGGTACTTCACATCAACATATATAACAGCCAGTTATGGAGTAGAATGTGATAATTGCATTTGTTTACATCCTCTCTTGTAGTTTTTAGTGTAAAATTAAGCATTTGAAAATGTGCAGGCTAGAGGTACATATACTCGTATTACGATGGTCTTGAGGAGACTCCAGCTAAAGTGTACTTAACATCACACTAGCTCCTGGATCAACGTATGAAAACAGTTGATTCTCTGTTCACAAATACAACTTTTGCTTGCAGTATTGAGCCATTATTCTTATAGCAAAGGCAATACTTACATTCTATACTACACAGTGGTATAAAGTGTATATATTTTTCTATGTTTCTCTTCTATTGGCCCGTAAATAAATTGTGTATATGCATTTTTTTGACCAACAACGTTTCTGGAGTGGATGGGATGAGCAGGCGGTCGTACGCGTGTGACAGGCTCATGGCATTGACAATATTCAGCACCACGTGAACATCTTCATTGCCTACGCATGAAGATGTTCTGGAATTGAGTCGTGACTCTTAGTATGTACAAAGTATCGTAAATTAGTCAGACAGAAAACAAATTGTGACACCACTCTACTATCTCTACATGATGACAAGATTAGTATTTGCTAAAGTGTTAGTTGTTTACATTGATAATAATTAGTACTCGCTGTGGTATGAATAATTATCCAGTAATGATAATCAGTGTTCCCTAAAGATTTAAATAATGTTGAATCATAAAAATTAGTAGCTGCTACAGCATGATGTTCAGCAGATTACAATCCATGTCGCACCTCGCAACTTCATGAAGCTACACAAATTTATTTTCGGGCGAACAAATTAAATGGCGACGCTTGATCTTCATGAGGACATTTGACAAGCAAATATTGTATTTGTTAATCAATTCTCACTCCCCTCCTTTGATTAGTCCCACTGCACTCATCAGTCTCACTCCACTCCCTTGCATCAGTCTCACTCCACTCATCACTTTAAAGAGTCTGTTGTGCACCATTTTTTATAGTAATAACTAAATGAAATATTCTCCTAGAAGCTTCACGCTCTTCTTCTGTATTTCTTCAGGACGCAATCTTGCAAACAAAATATATTTCCACACTCCTAAGCAGGGAATATTTTTTAATCGTAAACAATTGAAAGAGATCAAGCATGGTATAGAATTAATTTTCTACTACTCTATTTGCGTCTTTTTTGTATGCAAAGTATTTAGTTTCTTACCACATCCTTGCATGAAAACTAGCCCACCTCTATTTAACATTTTCATTTCTGTCAATTTTTGTTTACTGTGCAAAAGATGTTTCATTGAAGACGAAGAATTATACCTTATTAATCAAGTTGAATGCTGAGATTATAAAAGATATTTTATTTACGAATTACATCTCATTGAAAACTCAAGCCATTTACTCACAATAAGACATTCATCAACAGGTATGCTTTAGCTCAGTAAACTTTGCCTAACTTTTCATAGTTCAGTTTCTTCTAACGATCAGCTGTACAACAGTCTTTTGATATTCGCTTGCTGATTGCATTGTACTCATTTAGTGGTTGGAATCCAATAATTATTAATAGTTAAGATCTTTGTTATTAATATTTCATCTCAAGGAAAGGAGTAGACGAGTCCTAAGGTGGGTTACAGAGTCACGTGACCTGACCTGCGGTCGTGCGGCAACTGAACGCAATTATACAACATGACTCTCATCTCAGATTTTAGAGGAAAGAAATAAGTTATTTGAGTATTATTGACATCATGATGAGCCAAGAACCTTTAAAGGTCTGGGTATATAACAAAAAATATACAAAATTCCACGCCCTTCATTTGTTTGCACTGACGTGCCTAAATGCAGTTGCTATGAAAACGTGCATGCAATAATGAAGAACTAGATTACCGCAGAGACGTATTTCTTGAGCTCACTAATTTTAGCTTCTAAAGTTTTAGTTCATAGCAAATTTTATCGAAAGAGCTTAGAGATTGAATAACTAAGACTTTTTGGAAAAATGCGTGTTAAATATTTTAGCTCTAGCGAATATAATTTTTATGCAGGACGCCATTTACGCTCCCTGTAAAAATAAGGACTAGAAGAAAACAGCTGTCGTGTGAAATAAATTTTCTCTGAAATAATAATTTTACCAATTACGAAAATACACCTTTCTGGATAGAATATTTTCGCAGATAGTTATCAAGAAAAACCAGCGTCTAGAGTGAAGATGTCATCACACAGATGTCATCACACAATTGTCATCACAGATGTAATCACACAGATGTCATCACACAGACGTCATCACACAATTGTCATCACACAGACATCATCATACAGATGTCATCACTCAGATGTCATCACACAGACA
>VCRD01001000.1:62593-89262 GCA_006783055.1 Trinorchestia longiramus | reverse complement strand
TGAAGGCATAGAGTGGAACGGAAATCTTGTTTACATTTCACTGTATAATTATACATAGTTTGTTGCTTGTTTGCATGCTTGATTAGTCCGTCTCTCTGTCACATTTTTAAAGATTTAGATAGGAGAAAATTTGATAGGGTATCCATGTACTGTGAACATTGTATTTTGGATACCAAAGGCACGGTCTTCAATGTGGAAATTCCTTCGCATAGCCTTTGTCCCGTAGTAAATCAAATGAAAAAATTCAGTGAAAAACACGTGAATTTTTTCACGTGTGGGTCTACTAGTCTGCACATATAATAGACAGTGTATCTCCGCTTCTCCTCTCTCTTTTTATATGTGTTTGTTCGTCCCATGACTTCCTAACTATAACAGTTGAAAAATTATAGAATTGATATCAGAATCGGCATGCATCTATTATAAGCATTGTATTGTTGATACCAAAGGTGCCGGATTACTATCAAATATGCCATTCTTTCCCATTATATTCGCCTTCTTCTAAACGGCTATGTTAGCAGCCGATAAGATACAGAATGAACGTTCAGTATATATTCATGAAAAATGCTAAGGTTCTGATAGTACCGCGGGTAAAACTAGTGAATGTAATTTATTTCGAAGATTCTTTATTTTATCACTTTTAAATCGCAAAATTCCCATGGGTACTATCTAGGCCATGTTATCGGTAGATGAGATGCAGAATGAAAATTCTGTACGTATTCATTAAAGATATTCATTTAAAACACGATCATTCGTCGTAAATCTTTAATACATTTGTCTTTTTAATAATTTCAAATTAGTCAAATATAAACTGTGGAATTTCCGCGGAAACTATCTAGTTATCTACTAAATTTGAAGACATCCTCGCACTAATAAGCAAGCTTGACGATAGTATTATTCTATGAACAGATAGAGACGAGTCTTCGTTTCTACTGAAAGGCTTAGCGTCAATGCGGTGAGATAATCCAAAGAGCATGCGAGGATGTGCATGATCAACGCTGGTCTCACGGAACTTTCACTCTCACAAGGCTTTGCAAGGATGCTCCTAATACAAGGAGACTCAATCTTTTTCCGTTAAGTGCCCTCCGAGTTATAAGACCATCAACCCGAACCCCCAGTAAGCTGAGCACAGATAAAATTGTAATATATTGACTAACTCAATTAACAATGATACTGCAAAAGTTGTTATCAAATGATAATAGCAGGTGTAAAATACTTCTTCGTCAGCCATTCAAGTACTACTGGAAACCTTCTTATGAACCTCTGGGGGTTAGCAAACGCCAGGTTGAGAACCCATGGCCTAATGGAACGATAGTCAGGCCCATCTCTGGGGACTCGTAACCGGAACATACACACATTTGTCGCACCAACAAGATCTTGAACGGAAACTTCAGCTGAAAATAAACGTAAGAGCAAATTCACGCGCAATTTAATGGGTCTGAAATTTCTTTGACTTATTTGAGAGAGAAGAGGCGTTTCTTTAATAAAAATTGGCTGGAATGATGCATCTACCGATCATGATAATTTTGTTCTGAAAAATGTAATGCAAGATTCATGAAGTAGTGAAATGCTAATTACATCTCTAAGCTCTTACTAAAGGATCTGGGAACAATTTGTTTTGAAAAAATTTGAATGTTAGAGTGTGTGAGTGAATGGATTCGATTTTCTTTCACGCGAATTCCTTTTCTTCATTCCTTCGATTAGTCGGTCTCGTTTAGACGTTCATTGGGCTATCCTTCGTCCCCGCGATCGGTAAGAGACTAAAGAATGCTGTATAGTAGGGAATTTTGGAAACATTGATAACTTAGATTTGTAATATCTTTTTTGTAACACTTACTGCAATAAAGTAAGTGTTTTTTCTTTCTTGTCAGGCCCAACTTCTTCGGAAGGAAGATAAGAAGGCATCAAAGTATAAACATGCATCGTTAATTGGACGTTTAGTCCCGTGCAATTGTGGCCGGTTGAAGATAGTTCAATTTATTTCGTTCCTACCAGATCCGTCTGTACTGTCACAAGCAAACCGTTCTGTTAGTTTGATTAAAGCTTGTTCGTGGATTAAGATTTGGTTTATAATCAACTGTGTGTTTATAAATTGAAAAATTACAAATATTAAATTGAATAAATTACTCTCTTCTTTAAATAACGGTTAGGCAAGAATTTAAAGCCATTCCCTGAAAAAACCTGAGGGCAGGAAACTATGCGCTTACAGATTGTTCGGAATGCCGTCCATGAAATTATGATGAAACGCTCAAGCCATGCTGGAGCGCTGTCTAATATTTAAAACGTTTTATATTCAGACGACTAAGAGCATGGCCCTCATATGTAAGAGGGAAGAAAGTGTACTTCAAGATCCAAAACCCTGACAAATTTAACAAGAAGGAAGGGGATTTTTTGGAAAATTAGCCTAGGATTCAAAAATTTTCCATTCAGAGTTTTTGATGGTGAGCTAAAGTGTGGTAATCACGCTTAGAAATTTTTGACCATCAAAAAATATTTCATACGGAAGCTCAAAACTGAAACTCATAGGAATTAATAGAAGAAGAGGATCAGATGGTGGTCAACTATAGCGCTCAGAAAAACTTTACAGGGATTTCAGTCAATACAGATTTCTGTCAGAGCTTGCATAATAAATATCAGGACTCATAGTTAGAGATTCGGTGAAGAGATTTCACAGTTTTTATTTCAGCTGAAATTAACCAAATTTCTTCGGCATATTCAGAACTCCCACGTATATAAAAAATTGAATCGTGACAGCATACACCAGTCCACGGCACCAATTGCTGAAAAAATGGATCATTTGCTGTATTCTGGTGTATTAGACCGTTAAAACCAAGTAGTATCAACGAGTTAATGAATTCAAATACTTTAATTCAATACAGCCATTTACAATTACGCTTGTGCGCACTCTATTCCATTTTGCAGTTTGAAAATTTCATCACAAAATATCAGAAGACGACCACTCATCTTAAGCCCAATGATCATATGCTTGGCCAACTACACCTAGAAGCACACGCACTCACATAACACCTGTACATGAACAAGGCTTGCGTACGGATGGACATTGAGAACTAAAGCCACAAGTAATTATGAGAAGTGAAAGTGGAGGCAAGAGCTGCTCTAATGAGAGGAGCCTCGCCCTCCCCTTGCTCGGCAAATCGCTTCCTGACGGCACTTGACGGTCGCGACTAATGACTTTATTGATTCTCGAACTCAATTCAAGTCCTGAGCCTTGTGAATTTCTGCTAAATATTATTCACACGCTAGCAACAATGAATGCTCCTCATATATAATTAATTTCTGGCAGCGTTGAATTTCTACTAAATGCTATTTACGTACTAGCAACGGGGCAACTTTTGACATTTATGTGGGAGTCAAACTTCCGGCAGCGCTGAATGTTTTCGAAATATTATTGAACTGTTAGCGATGCCGAGTTGTAGCCTGAACTTTAGTCACAACTTCAGTGATCTTGAGTTCCTACTGAATGACGTGTTCTTACGTAATGGTTCATATTGTATTATACTTGACGGTTCGTACAGAATGGTTCAAATATAATGGTTCCTACTTAATGGATTCTACTTAATAGAATAAAAGAAGGCAATAGAAACGAGCTGTTTGTCCATTCTTGGTTTGCTACCCAAGTCCCATGCTGTCTAAAGTAAAGACATTAATCACGCACGTACACCTCAATCACGCAAATCAATTCAGTCCCGTAAACGCACTTCACTCACGCACAGGCATTTCAGTCACGTATATATACCACAGTCATACACTAGCCCCAGAAGTTAAGGACATAAAATCAGTACATTAGAGTACTGAGGAACTCTTGATCCAATATTACTTGAGAGGATTTTTGAATGTGTTCACAGTACCAGCAGAAACGATATTTTCGGGCAGCTGATTCCAAGTTGCAGCAATTTTAACTGGAAAAAAGTTCAGAGCTTGGGATGTCTTGAAATTTTTTACTATTATTTTGGGTCATTATTTGTGGTTTGCTCGTTGCCATCTCTTTAGAAAAGCCCTTTCAGAATAACATCGTTAAGGCTGTAGAGATAGATACTTATAGGTATCGATAACTTGTCCTCGCAGTCTTCTTTGTACTAGTGTTTTATAGAGCGGTAACATTAGTGGTACCAGAAAGTTCTGTCCTGATTTGTGTTAGGAATAATTGAAAGAAATACTACTGAAAAATCTAAACTGCTTAATAAAATAGTCACTATCATTAGATACAACCTTTATTCATCTAATTGGGAGCTTTTTAATTCCCCTTCCGAAAAAATTGATATCTGTGGAAGGAATAAAGGAATTGAACTTCGCTTCAACCACGTGAACATTAGTGAATCTTTTTCTCTTGATGAAATGCTCTAAAGAACGAAATAGGTGAAAATCTGATGTGGGTGAAGAACTTCCCAACCTAAGGACTTTATTTTTCTTGAGTTTATTTGGCAGAATGGGGTCTAGCGTTATCGTGTTGCAAAATGACTCCTTTCCTGTTCACTAGAGCAGAACATTTTTACGCAACAATGCATTTAGACGTTTGAGTTGCTGACAGTAACAGTATACAGCCACAGTTTTTTATTGCTTCAATAACTCAAAGTTAAAGGAAAGAAAAGGAAAGAAAAGAAGACAGGACTTTCCGGGACCCCTAAAATTATGTTCTCTGACTTATATTCTAAGTTTCTTGTTATGAATGAAACCAGATTCTGTTCGCGTTTCCGACTTTTTGTGCACATGTTTATCATGTTTGAGATTTTCAGTGACAATAGTACCTATGTCTCTTTGTTATTCTACTCCTTTAATAAGTATGTCATTCATCGTGCATTGAAAATGCTGGTTATTCGCAAGAACGTGCATTACTGAACATTTATCAATGTTTAGTACGCATTTCACGGGTTCCTACTTAATGGTTCCTACTTGATGGTTCTTACTTAATGGTTCCTACTTGATGGTTCCTACTTAATAGTTCGTACTTGATGGTTCGTACTTAATGGTTTTTTCTTAATAGTTTCAATATAATAAAGCATTATTCAGCAGCTAGGGCTCAAGGATTCCGGTTGAATATTCCTTCTAGGCTGCTTTAAATTATATTTCAGCATGGCCTCTTCCTTGTAACATTAAATTCCTTTAACGCCTGACCCATATCATAAACAGTATTGAATTTTGTGGTGAATAGAATTCCTGTGCAATTTTGAATCATTAAAAGGGTTGATCGCTGATTAAGTTTCAATATTTTCAATTGTTTTTGTATTATATCACTTTTCATTGTATTATTTGTTGTAACACTTGTTTTATTTTTAATTAAATCAACCCTGAATTGTAAAATAATTAATAACATTTTAACTACATGTTTCAAAATATCAATTTTCAGGGTTTTTACTAAGCATACATAGTAGGCGTATTTAAGCAATTTCGAAAATAACTAAATAACTCGATGAACCTGATTACCCTATTATATCCCATTATTATATTAATTTTTCCAGACTCCTACAAGTCGGCCACAAATGATTTTGATTATGCACTGATACTTTTCAAAGGTGTCATTTCCCATCAAAGTATGCCATATTGTCAGCATTTAATGATCATGTATCTTTATGAAGAGTGAAGGAGTATATGCGTGATGGATCATTCTCTGTTGATCAATATTTAATTCTGCATAGTTGAAGCAGTTATCCATGGTCAGTAAAGGATCAAAACAAAAATTTGTGAATTACTATCATCAGGCTAACCCGGAATTTCTAGATGCAATGAATTGCAACTGATCGCGATGGAGCACAAAAGTACTGGAGGGTTCAGAAACCGAAGGACAGATATCTACGAATACTCTAGCTTTTCAACTTCTTGGACAGGCTACATTTTGGTTCCAGTGAAGAACAAAGCGATATGATACGTCGATCCTCACATGCATTAGAATGAAATTTGAATCACTTCTGCGTACGCACTTGAGCGCTTGCTTGACCTCCGCTGAGATTCGCATCGGATGCTAAAAGTCGGGCACAGTGCCAGCCGAGCCGTGTTTTGAACAGATCCATCTTGCTGCATCGCTCCCGATTTACGACCTTCCTAGGATAGCAGCAAAAACTTTCTTAATCAGTCCTAGGCAAATTTAGGGGAGGTCGGGACAGATGTTCTTCTACTCCGCCGAGCCCGTTGAGCATGTGAAACAAGTACGACACCGACGGGTTGACTGAGATTGAGACCCATGGATTGCTAGCTGGAAAATAGATCAGACTGAAGGAAGATTGTCTTTTTTAAGAAGCGATTCGACAGCGGTAGCCCAAAAGGATAGACAGCTCGCAAAATAATTAGATCGAATTATTCTCCAAGGGGCTGGATTATGGATTGAATTATTCTCCCACTGACTGGATAAAAGAACCTTAATGCATGGCTTTAACACCGAAAAACCTTGGGCTTCGGCAGTTGTCAGAATTAATGGTTGTCTGCTAAAAAGAACTGGAGAGCAGGCCAGAACTGAGACAGAAAGATCTACGGCTGATGCAGCGATATTATGAGATGGCTCCTGGCACTTGAGAAGATTGTTTAAGAGAAAATAGATGGATATCTGCTTATGATTGATCGAAGAAGACGAGATCATTATACATCCCAAAAGATTGTATATGATTCTAATATTGCAATCATTCTCTAGTCTTTTCAGATGAAATGAAGCTTTTGTATACAGGAAAGACCTTCACAGTTAAAAGCATAAAAATAATTATTTAAATAATTATTGATAAAAAATATATTTATTTTTTATTATTAAATCAAAATAATTATACTAAATAAATAATTATTCAGGTTATCAATAATTATTTATTTGGTAGAGGAGAATCATAGTTTTAATGGCAAAACAATAGTTCCGTAGGATCGGTGAAAAGATATAAAAAGTTTGAAACTCCTCAAGATGAACAAACTCGTGATTTACTCAAATACTATAGGCCCTGTAAGAATATATTTTCAGTTAGCTTAACAGGTTTGGTTTTCACTCATCACTTCGGAGCACTTCAGTTTCTACTGACTCAGAACAAAATGTAAAATATTCTGTAATGAAGCACAAGCCAAGGGAGTTTGAACATCATTATATAAGGCACTGGGAACTAAGTGCAAATGTGTGTATTCATTTTATAGCCAATTTAATTAACAGTATATCACTGTTCGTTGTTGATCGTTTAACTTTTTTCATTTATTTGCTAGTAATTTAAGTACTTCTGGGCACAGCTGTACAGCAGAAATAATATTTTTGCCAGTGAACGGAAAAAGTTAAAATATACCCTAGTCTTGTAACTCCACTTAGGAACCGTAACCAGAATACAAATTTACGTCATTGAAAATGCAAGTCCAAAAGATGAAACTTCACCGCATAATGAGTCTCTATGTTTAATAAGGAAGTAAATTAACGTTTACAACTTGCGATGCCTTGAGTAATTTTTCATTCATACTACGCTTACATGATGATTACATCCATACAACTCTGACATGATGATTACATCCATACAACTATGACATGATGATTACATCCATACGACTCTGACATGATGATTACATCCATACAACTCTGACAAGATGATTACATCCATACAACTCTGACATGATGATTACATCCATACAACTATGACATGATGATTACATCCATACGACTCTGACATGATGATTACATCCATACAACTCTGACATGATGATTACATCCATACGACTTTGAAATGATGATTACATTCATACGACTCTGACATGATGATTACATCCATACGACTTTGACATGATGATTACTTCCATACGATTCTGACATGATGATGACATTCATTTGTGATTTAGTGTTTGTAGAGCTCCATTATATTTATCGTTCAAAAAATACGTCATCCAACATCAGAAAACTTACATGTCTCAATTGAATGGAACTTTGCTACAAAGACTGCCTTATATAAAAGGAGGGAAAAAATATTTCAAGGAACTATATTGCATTTCCAGTTGTAGATAATTTTAGAACCTCAATTCATTTAGGTCGTATCTATTTCTCCACTTACATTTCCTACTACAACCAACCACCCATTCATTTTGTCATTCACATTATTTTATCTTGAAGCAAATTCTGAGGCAATGGAATTTTATTTAAGCTAATGAAGTTTAACTCGTGCACGGTTCTCATTGGTGCTTAGACACATGTGAATATTAAGAAGTCCTTCAAATAAAACGTCCGCAAACAACAACTGAGAATCGTGGTCGGAATAGACTCCTCAGGAGCGAGCGCTGTGGACGGTACTCCACTCAACAGTTTGGACTGCTGTACCAGTCAAGTCTTTCAAGATCTGTGTTCTGTTTGGCTGCTCGATTTTATATCAATTAGTTTTGATCTGCATCTTATAAGACTATTAAATTTTATTTTAAGTAATATACATTTTTATTATGTATATCCTATAGGTTTACTGAATTTAACCTATAGTGATATTAATAAATATTTTATGTGAAATTCAGCCCATTGAAAAATATTTAAAAATAGATACGAATTATAAAAATGGGAGAAGTTGACCAATGTAATAATTCTTGGAATCTATGTAGAGTCCTACATCACCCTCGTAGACTGGAAAATAGAAATGCCCATACATCATGAGCAATTATAATTCGTAGCGAATTACATTAGTACGCTCAAGTAAAATAAAGTATATCTTGGAAATGAAACAGAAGTTCCAGCGAATTTTTCCCTGTGATGCTTTATTCAAGAGATTTTTTATATTCTCTGTCGCTTTCATTGTAATCTACAGATTTTTTTGCATTTGAAAACAATTTTGTCTTTCATTCTTCGAAAAGAAAAAGTATAATAAAACACTAAGCTATTGTTTTTAAATTTTGACATCGACATCTGGCGAGAGACAATTGAGCTTGGAATACTTGTAAAGTCGTCGAAACTGTTCCTTCATTTTGTTGAAATATGGCACAGTATGGTCCTGTTTTATGAACGCTCTGTACTTTTTACACGCTCGTAATATCCGAAACTTTATTCAGGTCATAAATACGAGAAGTTTATGTCGGCGACAGTGGCCACGGAAGCTTCCAAGACACGTAGAAAACTGGAAGCAAGTCAAGTAATTTTCGTGAGTGTTTGACCCCAAAGCTTCCCTCATAAGCTTCACGAAGTGATTTTATTGAACTAGTTATGTATTAGCACGACCAACACTTCGATCAATCATTAAGCGTACATTGATGTTTATTGTTGAGCTAACTACTTCTTTAGTTGACATACTTAAACTCTATACTTCTGTACGGTGCTCTGGCCACTTAAATCTCGAAGGTAAAAATGTTGTTAAAAACTGATTTATGTATCAAATTATTGCATGTATGATGTAATCTTCATGGAGTCAATATTCCTAAAGAATTTCTGTTTAAATTCATCAAGGAAGTAATTTGAACTAATCATAGTATTATGTACATTTCGAGCACGGAACTGATCAGGGGCTACATGTGTACATGTGTATACGTGTACATGTGTGAGCTAGATAGAACAACGCTAAGAGACAAGCTCTTGAAAAATTTCACTAGGGTAAACAGAGTAACCATAATCAAAACATCAATAGATGAACATCAGCACTGCAAGTGACAAATTTCTTAGCACAATTTCTGGGCACGAAGTCTCCCAAAAGAAAAGACCTTGTGACTAAAACAGCTTCAAGAATAAAGCATTACACTAGGATGTTCCTTCACAAGCTGACCGATTCGTCACTGCATTCTTGTAAGTTATGCATTCACAATGGTGAGATTTTATTCAAGTTTCAGGGCAGTGCTGTGTTCAAGATAGACAATGGTTATTTTTTACCAAAGCTTCAAGTTAAGCCTGATGAAGACGTTGGTATATTCAGAGTTTCAGGAAGACTTGAGCATAATTAAGATCACTACATGTATTTGAAAACTGGTTCTAATACTCATGCTGTTTTTACTTTGATTAAGAGATTGGGGAAATTTTTCCCAATTTTTCTTCCATATTAGTAATTAATTTTATTTTAAATGTTTCGTTTTGTACCTCAAAACTTTTAATTTTTGCACAGCTTTTCCCTTAACATTGAAAACGAAACGTTAGTTAAAATTTATAGTTTTCCTACGCGTTGCTTGAAAAAATGAAAATCTCTAATTATCTTTTGTAAGAAGCTTCTAAAATTGAGCCTTTTAATTAGGTTTTATTTTATTCCTGGTTTATGAAGTAATTTCATTTACTTGAAAAAGACTAAATTATGTGTTAATTATAAATCTTTGGTAAAATCAACTTGATATATGTTTGTAGATGTTTGCAGATGTCTGTAGACGTCTGTAGATGTTCGTAAATATTCGGAGATGTTCGTCGATGCATGTAAAGGCTTATAAATGCTCAATGATGTACATAGATGTACGTAGATATACGTAGATCTACGTAGACATAAACAGATATTCGTGAATGATTCCATTTAGTATTTTTAAGGATAACTTGAATTTGCAAGGATATTTGAGTTACCAAAAATTGAGAAATGCATCATGCATTTGGATGTACAAATTGTGGAAAGTACTAGTATAATCTCCATTTTTAGAATTTCACTTACCCATAATAATTAGTTGCAAACTGCAGCCTCTATCAAAAATTGTCATACTTCTATCAACAACATTTTACAGCACGTTCCAATAAACTGATTTTCGTAACAAATCTCATACAAACTTTTTTCATCATATACGTGTAACCATCCTGTCTCTGTTATGTACTAAATGTTAGGGGATTTTTTCTACTCGTATGATAGTAACTGGTATTTTTTGACCTCATCGGTGTCTTTAGTTTTAAATTCGTTGCTCAAAGATATAGTTACTTATTCTTATTTATTTTTCTTTTAACTAATAAATTTTCCCTAGACGGCACACCACCTTTTTTGATGACCCATGTGTGATGATAGACTGTGAAATATTTGTGACCATTTTTCGCCAATTAATTACTTCTAAGCAAGCAATGGCTGAACAGACATGAATCCAACGTCTCTATAAAACTTTTCTTTTCTGCTTGTGTCGAAATTGATTTGAAATTAATTGAATATACATTGAACCTTATAGGAAAACTCCCGAAATATCAAGCCAATGTACAAAGCTCACTGAAAGTTAATGAACTATCACTAATACGTGTATGTACATGTGATATATTAAAATTTTCTTGCCAATTTCCTGCATTCAGAATACGTGTATTTGAAAGGTAGGACATGATCACAGACGCAAGGACGGGCTGAACAAACTTCTCAATTTTTCCTGACGTGTAGACTCGTGTTAGTTAACTTGCATGTCGATTTTTCTCCGCTTAAACTTCCGGCCCCGAAGTAAGTGGAGAAAAATTCGGTTGATCGCTGATATTTTTGGTCGGCTGAACAACTCGATCACAGGATGATCAAACTGAACTTTCGCTGGAGCGCGCCGGAGAAAATCGATTGAGCGATTTATATCCCTTGTGCTGGAATGGCTGCAGAGACTTTGGTCGAGCTGGAGCCCAAACTGCCGGCCAACTTTCGACCAAAGTTAGGCCAATATTGGCGAATTGGGATTGCCTGGCGCGCCTCCTAAAGCCCAGCGTTGTAGGCCACTTCTACGATGGCTGTATTTAAGGAAAAAATTATTTGAGGCTCCCAGGAAGTAGTTCAGAACAAGGCAACCTTCAAGTCTAAGTTGGGTTAGGCACGCTGGGGAAAAAGCGATTGCAGTTTGTGAAGAGGTAGTTGAATTTTCTCGTAAAGTTTGAGTGTAGAAGCACAAAGCGTAAAACTGGGTGAGTTTTTGAAAACTTTGGAATTATGGGACAATTTTCTTGAGAGGCATGTAGAACAGTATAATATTTTTGATATTGGTTGGTTATTGTTGTTGCTACAACACGTTTTTAAATGTTGTAGATGAATGTTTATTAGCTATTATTAAGGCATGTATTTTGTCATAATATCCACTTTTTTGCGTAAAATGAAAAATCATTACTGGATTTTGAAGAGTCTTGCTTACTTAATTTTTGAATGCTCTCAAAATAGAAGAGAATTTGATGAAATATCAAAAGAAATATACTTTGAAAAATAAGCTTTAATTAATATCTGCCCTTGTCTTTTAATAGGATTAGAGGGCTGAAATATTGCCATGAAAGAAAATGTTACAGTACTCAATTATTCCTGAGAATAGGTTTATGTTCTTTATTGCTGATAATTTATCTAATGTTTCAATTTAAACGCTATTGTGCATTCGTTTCAAATTGTTCTTAAAGAGTTTCCTGCTTACCTCGAGGAATAAGGATTTGAAAATTTCAATGAGACTTAAAGTGTATCAAAGACCTCAAAGTTTTGAATGACTTGATAAATTTTTGATTCACGGATATTTTCTGCTTGAGTATTTAATTTTTTCTTGACTTTTCTTTTCAAATGGATTTTATAAACAGTGTTCATAGGTCTCGCATTTCTAACAAAATTTAGAAATTTTTTCTAATAGTTATTTGTATGATTGGTGTGAGGGCCTATACTTATTAACATTCTTGCAGATGACCATCGTGATTTTATGATGTTCATGTTCAAAATTTGGCAAAATCGGAGCTTCATGTGGGAGTTCGCTTCCTGTAAATGATAAAAATCGGGGAATGAAAAATCGTATGCAGAACATGCGACTTTACAATCAAGCTTATAATCCTTCAGTATACAAAAGTTCTGATAGACGTACTCCATAACTACTGCACACTCATCTTTTTTAAAGAAATGTTTTTGCGGGAAAACATTTCAAAAAGTGGCCCAGCCATTTCCCACCGGGGTATATTCTATAAGTATTAGGTCGATTCATAAATAATTATCGAATTTTTATGTAAATTAGACGTGTTTTTAGGCTATTTTAAAATGCTTATATTTTGATTTACTAGTCCAAATTTAAGTAATAAATCTTTTTCCATTTTTTCATCCATTTTATCACTTGCAGTGCAATAAAATTATAAAAAATCACCCTTAAAATGGAAGAATGAAAGTTACACATATGACATGTGATGCTGTGGGAGTTTAAACAGGAAAATGATGGAGCAGAGACAGCGAGGAAAATTTCGCAGCATTTATGGTCAAGATGTCATAACAGAACGACAAATAAGAAATTGGTTTACAAAATTTGTTCTGGTGATTTGAGCTTGGAAGATAAGCTTAGGCCTGGGCGGTCATCGGTTATCGGTTAGGATCCTTTAAGAACGTTATTGGAGAATGATCCTCGTCTAAGCACACGTGAATTAGCGAAATAACTCAATGCCTCACAACCCACCACATGCCGTCACTTAAAAAAATGGTTAAGGTTAGCAAATTAACGTCCAGCACTTGACAATAGAAAAACGGTCATCCTCCTTCATGACTACGCAAGACCACATGCTGCAAAAGTAACGGAAGACAAATTTTTTGCAACTCGGCTGATCTGTACTACCCCATCCACCATATTCCCCCGATCTCACCCCGACTGATTTTCATCTCTTTAGGTCTATAAAGGTTAATGCCTCTTCAAGGCAGAAAATTCACTGAAGACAATCAAGTGGGAGAGTACATTCAAAGCTTTTTTAAACTCGAAACAGTCTTCATTTTATTCGGATGGTATTAAAAAGTTGATTGGCAAATGGAAAAACGTATGTAACTGAAAAGAATAGTGAATATACGATTGAATAAATCTCGTCAATTTGGTTTATATT
This sequence comes from Trinorchestia longiramus, assembly GCA_006783055.1. NCBI lineage: Eukaryota > Metazoa > Arthropoda > Malacostraca > Amphipoda > Talitridae > Trinorchestia > Trinorchestia longiramus. The sequence continues at coordinate 75,605 of VCRD01001000.1, read as the reverse complement.
ACACGTTGAATTACAGATCATAAAATGAAAGTTATTTATGAATCAACCTAATAGTATGAGTTAAATTTATTTAGCGACAAAACCTATTTCTTGGCATTTTGGAATGACATTTGTGCCTTTGGTGTCTGTAAATTTATGCAAGGTAGTTGCAGTATAATTGATTAATGGTAATTTTTGATCAACAGGTGAGATATTTTTGTGTTACGTACATGACACGAGACCTTGTTCCAACGGAGCTCGCTGCCTCACCGTTCTCAATCACAATCGTTGATCCACGGTCGATAACGTCTTCAGCGGAACCTTATAGAAGATTATAATAGATACCCAATATCTGATAATAGCTCAAACTATTTTTGGATCACAACTTTGTTTCGTTTCTGAGGCTTCGTTGCTATTAAAATTTGTGAAAATTTCCATTTGCACATAACTTTTTTTAAATCACTCATGTAAATCATGATAAGTTTGAACAAATGAACACTTGAGTGTTCTAGCAGTGCCTACTCGATGGGCATCTTTCAATGCTTATCACGTTAAGTGTGAAGTGTCCCATCGGTGGGTTATTCAGGTTAGGCTCTGTAATTTTTTCAAAGCTTTCTAGTGACTGTATGTACAAAGTAAAGATTTGCACTGGCTTGGAAACCGCACTTAACTTGTTAAATATCCAAGAAAAAATTCGTTCGGAATACGTCTAAAACAAGGCTTTGTCTCACAACCAAAGGCTAGTGTTGAACATGACCTGTTTGGCATTCGATTGAAACACCGCCAAAGCCTTGAGACCAGTACCGGCTTGAACTTCAAAGAGGAATTAACTGGAATCTACGCTTGTCCATGAAAAACAAATTACCAACTCTATCCGACAACAAATAACTTTCTCAGACAAAAGTGTAATGGAATAAAAGTGATGTCGAATAAGCGATGAGATTTCTGTGTCGGCGTAGAACTCAAAGTCGTTTATTATCGCAGATTCCAGGCAGAGGCGAGAAACCCACGAATAGCATGACTCAAAGTTGAACGTCTGCAACCATCTAAGAACATGGATGGGAGGTTTAAACTTTCTTGCGCCTTATCCTATACTAACTTAGCTTTCTTAGTTGCTTTCGAGCCAAATTGCTGGCCTGTCCGTCAGCAGCCCAAGTCTCTGTGAGAACGTCAAACATGGCACTGAACTCTTCTATCCTGACTGGAAAAGTACTATCGTCAGGTGACTGGTACGTCCAATTTGTTTCAGGACATCATCAGCTGCATTTAAATCTCGAGGATTTTAGTCTGAGTGAGTAAATACGTAAATCCACAATTACGACAGGTGCGTTAGATGCACTACACTTATTTCCAGTCTGGCCTTCTGCCAGGCAAATCTGGACCAAAGTGAGGGGACCAGTATTCTGGCAAAGTTCGGCGTCTGAGCCTCATCAGGAAGTTATCGTCGCAGATCAGAATGTTAATTATGCAAGTTGGAGGCAACGTCGCCAATATCGGGCCTCGAAGGCTGATCATCACTTCGCTTCCACCACCCATCCTCACAACGACTGCTCGTCTTGGCGGCGATTATCAGCGGGTGATCAGTGGAGCCAGACGATTGTTATCATGTGATCATGATTGCCTTCAGCTCATCGAAGTCGCATCAGTGAGTGTCATCAGTTGATTAGACTGGGACACATGACTGTTATACGGTGATGATGATTGCAAGTAGTCGATCATGCTTTACGTCAGCTAATCGATTTGAGTTAAGTTGATCGAGCTTTTTCGTGGGATTGTCACCAAGAGGTTAAATAAACTACATCTTTGACTGGAAACATATGCACGTGACTGAACTACGCATTATACAGATTAGGAGTGTTGCCATAGCTGGGTGTTATAATTAAAAAAAATTACCCTGTAACCAAAAAATAGTTAACGATCGACAACTAGGGAGAAGTTTACCGAACCATAAAATGATAACCAATGAACATAAATTTTCTATACCAATGATAACAAGATTGATATCTTGAATAAAAAAATCGATACATCTGAATATTTATTTCGTCTTGGAAGACATAACAAAAGGGGAAAAATTAAAAACATTATTTGCCTCATCTCTTTACTAACGAAGAGCACTGATTCAAGTAAAGTAACATTTGATTGTGAGTGTCTAAAACTTCAGTATACATCTACTCCCTCGCATAAACATAAGAATATTGAAGTTATAATGAACGAGAAGACTCCTCTTGGTCCCGATGACACCCATGACGAGAGAGAACAACTACTGCACCCGACGCTGCTTGGCACTGCCGTGAAGAGAGCTTGTGGAACTGAGGCAGAAAGTCGTCAAAGAAAGCATCAATACAGGAAAGCGCTACAGCAACACTGAGCTGTGACTTCTCGCCCTACAGCTGTTGCGAGGCTGAGAGTGAACAAACGTTGTAAGAAGACGTCAGACCGGCAGCCCCGCACCCTAATCAGTACTAGTCGTGATCCCAACTCATGCCTGCTTACATATTTCTATGATACTTGCTGGCAAGTGAGACGTGCCCTTCTGTGCCAAGCTGGACGTATAAAATATCGATTATGCCCAGTTTTGAATAAAATAACTGAGATACCGATGAATCGATAACACAAGAAAAATAATTATAGACCAATTGATGTCCTGATATCATTATCGTGTTAAATTGACATCCACCTGTAATAGTCAAGTGGTAGCTATCATCATTAAAGGATCAGCTCTGGTGAATGGTAATTGTCAGTCCAAATTCACTCGCAGGAGTCAGGTTGCTGATAAATGTTTTTAATCGTTCAGCTGACGCTTTATTAATTTTAGATCGTTAACTGATCAAGACGAACAGGTGATCGCAACACGTTAAACGAGCACGAATGTCATTGGTTGATCAAAGTGTGTGGATGAACTTGGGTGAGGGAGTTGGTTGGTCATTAGTTTGTTGTTTGATGTTGTGCAATAAGCATACTACTAGTACCATAATTATACGATACTCTAACAATAAGTACAAGTTAATGACTCTCACACGCGTGGCTCGAAGTATATCAAACCAGAACTCCCCCACCATCCGTTGACTCAGTTGAGCTAATGGTATTTTTCACACATAATTAATTCATTATATCTAATACTCGCATGAGTGTAAAATTATATTGTGTTTCATTATAACTCACATCTCAATTGTTTTTGTTTTGCCCATTGCAGGAACAACTTGGATATACATAGATTAATATACAAATTACAAGTAGTTTTACGATATTCAAGTTAACAACATGTGACGCTATGGCACGATGAAGCACTTTCCTAAGTCCCGTTAATTTGTCAACACTCGCGCCAGACGCAGGCAAGGAGTTACATCACTGCGTTGTTGGCCGGAGTTAAATGGATCAGAACCTTTTCATCACTATTCGCTCAAACGATATGGAAAATAGGAATATTAAAAATACAAATACTATCACTCACAAAAAAATATGACCAAATGAAACTTAATTTTTCTTCTAGGCGTGGTGGGACCCGTTAGGGGCGAGGGGCGTACCACCAACTGGAAAAGAGTTTTGCTAATTTTCTCTCTCCTGACAATCCGTCATGACGCAAGACCAACACGCTTCTGTTGCAGTGCTTGACTGGAATATTTGTACAAAATTACTGAAGAATCAACCCTGCACTTATGCAACTGCACCGCTGAGCCTGCACACTGCAGTAGTCATTACGCACGACAAAAATACGGGAGAACTGGTGTGTATTTTCGTTTGTGTTGCTTTGCATCTTAATACAACAATAATGGAGAATAACAATTTTAAAAATATCATAATTGTGAGTCCGTGAAGTTCATTAGAGCAATTGAAATTCATATACTCATATCAAAATATCGTTTCGGAGAAATCATACGAATGCTCCTTAATATTTCTCTCACTTGAACGGGAGATATTTTCGTGTCCTGGAAATTAAAAAAATTTTTCACCAACTGAAAAGAGGCTTCCAAGCTTTCTCTCGTGGTGTATTTAACTCTTGACTACGTGGAGTAGCAGAAGTGAACGTGTCTTTTATCCCTGCCACTTCTGTGACGATGCTAAAAAGCGCTTCTAACGATATGGCACCCTCATCAACATAGAACCAGCGGCCCGAAAACGTTGTTTCTACTGGCACTCCGTACACATTCAAAAATCGCCCCGACAAATATTGGGTAAAGAGCCCCTTATTTTTGTAACGTACTGATTCTATGTTTCTAACTCCTGGGGTCTGAGTATAACTGTGGTGTATGTCCGTAAATGAAATGCTTGGGTGTGAGTAAAATACGACTCGTGAATGAAATGACTTTATGTGATTGAAGTCTATATGCATGATCGATGCATTCATTTTAGACGGCATGGAATTTGGATAGCAGCCCAGGAATGGACCAAACGGCTCGTTTCTGTTGCTTTATTCTATTATTAAGCTAACATTTCAGAAGAAAACACGTTATACTAAGCAGACACAGAACATTTACACTGTATGCCCTGCCACACTAGCCTACCACATGGGCTACAACCAGCATAAACTTTTTATAAAAAATGCTGTTGAGAATAGAAATACAGTAGAATTGTCATATCATTTGAATTCAATCAAATTTTTCGTACCTCGCTTCGCTGTTCGTTAGCTGTTTCCCTAAATCTCATGGTAAAGTCATCAAAATTTGAAAGCTTTTGCAATAAAATTAAAATATAGTATTTGCAATACAAGTGTTGATATTGTGAACCATGTTTCTACTCAAAATTAGAACACTTTTTGGAGACTAACTTCTAAATTTACGAGATTCGATTGAAAGAAAGAAAAGGCCCCACAATTGGGAGCGAAGAGTCTCTGAAGAGCGCTTTTGTTTCTTTAAAAATGAAGTAAGCAAGAACACTAGGTTCTCGCTAATCAAGGTCATTAGAAGGCTTCTAAATAATGTGAAGTCTACCCAAGTTTTGACAGGAGACTTTAAAACGATTAGGTGGCGCAGCTGCAGCTCCAGCTGCAGCTGCTTCATGCCGGACTTCTGATGCTCAAAAAGAAAGTTTACTTTATGGGATCTGATTTCTCCAGAGTAAGTATTGTCATTTCTATTCAATTTTTTGCACGCTTGTATTTTTTCACTTTCACACACACTGTACCTTACAATAGCAGAGAAATTGCTGTATATATATATATATTTGTCTTAGGATGACTTTTGCTAGTCATCCATCATAGTTCAGCAGTCAGAAAGATCTACACAAATAAGGGCATTAACAGAATGTTCCATATTTCACCACATATTTAAATATTTGTCGGATCCTGTACGATTTTCCTCTACGATGCAGTAAGACATTTTTATGTAGTCTAATATATTCAAGTTGCAAGTTAACTTGCATATCATAATTTCCTTCTTAGTTACAGAAAATGTATTTTAGTTTTAGAATACATACATTCCTGACAGTGATAACCCTCATATAAAATAACACATAGTTTTTGATGCCAGAGTGCCTAACGTGTTTACTCAGTTGCAGTAATGCCTGGGTTAAACTTCTGTAGAGCTGAAGTAAATTTTCTGCTGTCACCGTGCATGTTAATTTGTGCATTACAGCATTAGACATAGAGTGAGCCAGAAATGCATTTAAAATAATCTACCTGTAAATAAATGCTTCCATAATCGCTATACTTCAGATAATATATGGAATAATCTAGTAAACCTCTACAGAGTACGCAAAAATTAAGATACGCAAGAGTTTTATTAGTTCATGTTAAAAAAATATTCAAAAACGAACAGTTTTTCACTGGTGGAGCTTTTCAAACTGCTGAGCTCGAGGATCGTGAGTGCCGTTGTGGGCAAAACTAGGCCTGACTGCATTACCTTCAAAACAATGAACTCGTCCAGGTGAAGACTGCACTGCAGTGGCTCTAATTTTCATTTTCAATTGAGTCTTTGCCCTGGTCATTTCCGAGACCAATAAAAGTCGGCAATAGTCACTTCTGGAATACAAATTAAAAGTTCGAGGCCGTTAATGCCTAGAACCCTGGAACAGGCGAGGCAAGCGTGTGTAGGCTGCCTAGGTTTTGTAGTGAAAGTAGCGTGTTTGTCTCCTTAATATATACACTTGGCAAAAGCAGAAATGGGTTACTGAGGAGATCCTCACTGGATAAATAAAAATCTCAAGGACAGAAATTATTATAAAAACAATTTCAACAACAAGGTAAGAGAATTGAAGTACAAGAGCTTTTTTTCAACCTCTGATAGGATATAAAAACAAATTTACATGATTAATTTTATTACCAAAAGTACTGCAAGGTCTTACTTATTTCTCTACATGATCCGTAAAACTGTTGAGGCATTTGTCACATCGTGACACAAGCTTTTTGATGCCTTCTTCAAAGAAGTTAGCCGTCAGTGAGGAGTCTTGACGGCCACAAAGAGTCTGGACCGTACAGGAACACAGCTTCCAGTGTCTTGGGTCTCGTACGATTGTGTACGAAGCAGACCTTAAAATGTCTGGAAATGATACGGAACTTTACTGATTGTAGACTTTCTATTGGTCTTGATCACCCGATCAACACGCTGAGTGAAGCCTACAGTAGTGACAGACTTGTGAGTTTGCGCATCTTCTTCATAAAAGTCGGGTCGCCCTTCATTCAATTTTCTACACCGTTCCCGTACACTATCTTCATTCATAGAGTTATCACCGTACACTTTGCTTATTCTGCAATAGATTTCAGCAGCACCACTCCCATCTGCTTGCGAAAAACGGATTACACTTCATAATTCACATTTTGTGGGAGTATCTATCGTATCAACGTCGCTATCAACGTGATAGCAACCATTTTCAATTCCCTGTTCCTCGGGTAATTGGTCTGTATCCGTTTGGTGATTATGTAGTGCAGGGGTTCCTAACCGTTCTCTGATTTTGTACCCTTTCAATATTTCGACAGATGAGCATGTACCTATGAAATTTAAGATACATGAAAAAAATATTCACTGATACAACTGATATATATATATATATATATATATATATATATATATATATATATATATATATATATATATATATATATATATATATATGTACCCGCAAAATTCAGGATCTATGAAGTAAAATACATTTTTCATTTTTACCCGTGCTATTATCAAAATCTGAATTTTTTTTCATGAATGTATACAGAACTCCCATTTTCTATTTTATCTACCAATAACAGGGCCGAGTGGGAGAAGAAAGCTAATAACTGAAAAAATGGCGTGTTTTATAGTGATCTGGTGCCTTTGGTACCGACAATACAATGCATTGTATTGTCTAGTCACTAGGGCAATGTGTACCCGTTAACTATGTCATGCGAGCAGCATTGCTTCGTCTTGCCATTTTGCGTTGTTCGTTCGATAGTCTTCGGCGCCTTTCTTGCTGTCGAAGTCTTGCTGCTTCTCTCTTACGGTTGGACACGTTTCTATCCATGTTGGCCTTTTTTACCCTAATTTTATTCTGAAATATCCTTTATTATCTCTTTGAAGCTTTTCAAGAAAATCACAATTCCGAAAACAATAACCCAATATCCAAAATCTTTGGCCTTATACTAGGTGGTAGCAAGGTCACTGGTCAAACTAATTTAAAACATTTCTTTTGGCATTATCAATTAAAAATATCAAAGCATCATGATGAATTTCAACAGAAAAAGGTCCAAAGAAAATTTCTATTTGTAAAAATGAACTGATCGTGTATTCTGGATACCATAATGCAAGTGAAAGCGAATTTAATTGCCACAAGAAATAATACAATAGAAGGACTTCTTGTATTTCTTAAGCTTTATCCTTGTTACTATCAAAGCTATCGATTAGAAGAGTGTGACACAGGGACAGACGGACACGGCTCTTATTACAGTATAGATTATAGCTATAAAACTACAAATGATAAAGAGATTTGGTTAATTTAGAATGAATGAGGAGATTTCAAAATTTTCTACCAACGTATCAAGTGTACCGACAATCACAAAATATTGCCCAAAAAATTCATAAAATCCACCCCTCAAATGAATCGCTACGCAATGGAACAACGAGCTAAAATAGTGGAACTTTACTTCCGATGTAATTGTTCGGTTACTGCAATTCAGAAGAATTACAGGAATATTGATGGTATTGAAAGAAGTTCTTCAAAGAACTGCATTAAGAAGATGAAAATGTGCCTCATCAGTCATAATTAAATTTTTACAAAGTTTTCATTTTCTGTAAACTGCAGAAATCAATTCGCAAAATCCAATCGCTTTTCGTAGTTTGTATGATGGAGTTCTTCAGTTTATTGAATTTTACATGGATGATACTTTAGATCATTTACCAAAATACGTTGCAGTGAGGTACGTGACATTTTCAGTTGAATTGAACGTCTCCTAGTTGACGTTTTGGGCCGATCAGCAACACTCGTTGCAAAAAGTTGAATTGAAGCACCAGTTCGTATGGTCCGTGGCCTGCCACAAAGTTGTCTGTCTGCTGTTGTTCCAGTTTCTCTAAATTTCAATACTAGTTTTTTATGCTCTTCTTCGAAGGACTTCTTTCAATACCATCAATATTCCTGTAATTCCTCTGAACTACAGTAACCGAACAATTATATCGGAAATAAAGTTCCACTATTTTAGCTCGTTGTTCCATTGCGTAGCGATTCATTTTGAGGGGTGGATTTTATCAATTTTTTGGGCAATATGTTGTGATTGTCGGTATACTTGATACGCTGGTAGAAAACTTTGAAATCTCTTCATTCATTCTGAGTAACCCAATCTCTTTACCATTTGTAGTTTTATAGCTATAATAGTTTTAAAAAGGTACCTTACTTATATGCCACCCTGTATATATATATATATATATATATATATATATATATATATATATATATATATATATATATATATATATATATACATTATATATATAGAAATACCTAAATATTTAGAAATAAATAACCATAAACATATTTTCCTTTTTTATTGCTGACGTTAAATGTACACCTAGGGGTACATGTAGCCCAGGTGTTAACCCTTGATGAAGAGAAATAAGGAAGACTGCTGTACTTCTAGTAATCAAATTATTTTATGTAACTTTTCCTTTTTACATAATCCATCGGGGATTGAAAAAATCAGCCCTCGTACAGAAATAATATTCCTCAAGTTTATTATTGAAAGATGCACTAAATTCTTTGCTTTAGTATTAATTAAGTGTATTATAGGTTTGAGGGAGAGGAAAATAATTTTTCTTATGGACTTCAAACTCGTGATCTTTTTAAGTTTTGGTTTTCTGAGAGTTATTCTTAAACTTGGTAGCAGAAACTGCTGATTTACTAAAGAAAATAAGTTAAAGGTGCGAGTGGTAGAATCTTTTCAAATGAATATTAGCTTATCAATAGAATCGTGAAACCGCTTTAATTTGACTGGCGTCATTAGCACAAACAACTGTCGAAGAACATTCATTGAAAGACCAGGTCCAAGGAAAACGTCAAGTTGGTCTACAGAAGTTATTTAAAAACTGGGTATGTTAAAGGGGTTAACAAACCGTAAAAAACAGTATTATTTTTTCAATTTGTTGAGAAAGCAGAAAATGATGGGCGTTGTCCTCTATTGTGTGGGGAGAGCCAGTTTATCATGTCTGTAATGGACTGCAGGTGGTGGGGATGAGGGGTGAGGGTAGAGAGGAGGGGATGGAGGAGTAAAAGAAAGGAGAGGGGAGTGGGTGATAGAGGAAGGAGGTTTCTTGTGCGTTAAAATTTAAAGAAAAAAGATTATGCTTGTAGAAATCATTGAAAGGTTTTATCGGGTTGTTTTTATTCACTTTGATGTTTGCTAAGTGAGTCATATGTTGTTTCTACGTGCGTTTAAAATTTCACAGGTACCTAAATGATCGTCACTAATTTGTTCCCTAGTTTTACCTAGTAATTACCTATTTATTACCCAGTGATTACTTAGCTATTACCAAGTGATTACTTATTTTTCCCCTAATGACTACATATTTGTTACCTAGTCATTACTTGGTTTTTACCTAGTGATTACCTATTTATTGCCTAGTGATTACCTAGCCGTTGCCTAGTGATTACCAATTTTTAACTAGTAACTATGTACTTGTTACCTAGCAATTACCTAGTTTTTGCCTAGTTATTACCGATTATTATATGGTGATTACTTAGCTGTTACCTAGTGATTACTTATTTTTTATTTAATGACTACGTATTTGTTACCTATCGATGACCTAGTTTTTATCCAGTGATTACCTAGTTGTTACTTAGTGATTACTTAGCTGTTACTAAGTAGTTACCAAGTTGTTAGCTAGTGATTACCTATTTATTACCTAGTGATTACCTAGCTGTTACCTAATTATTACCCAGTTGTTACCTAGTGATTACTTCGTTAATATTTGGTGATTAACAGGTGTTCATTTGGTTACATGGATGTTACTTTGCTGTTACTTAGTTGCTACCCAGTCAATACTTAATTGTTACGTGATGGTTACCTAGTTATTGTTTTGTTGTTTACCCGCTGCTACTTGGTTGTTAATTATTATTGAGGCCATACGTAATTACTTCCTAGTTATTATCTAGTTGTTTCTTGATTGCTACCTAGGTGCAACCGATTTATTGCTAGTTATGAGCTATTTGTCTCCTAGTTATTGCCTAGTTGTACCCTAGTTGTTGCCTACGTAATTTACATTTCATGTCCAGTTACTTTGTATTTTTATTGTCTTGTTCCCAAGACTTGACCTGATGCTTATATACCTGTAACGAGCCCCCAGGGATGTCATTACCAAGTTAATATTGTAATTACCCAATTAATATTGTCATTACTTAGCAAATATTGCCCGTACTTGTTTATAAATAGCAACACATTTAGCATGATTAAACAATTGCAGTTTCAAAATTCTCATGAAGCTTCTAGCTGCAATGTTGCTGTCATACTGTGAGTCATGTATTAATTGAGAAAAATACAACTTTGCTAACACACATACGGGGTGAATGCGTGGTGAATGGCTACCTATCTATGAAAAATATTTTAGAATCGTTATCAGACATTTAAGATGGCTTCCTATACATCACTAAACTCGCATGGTTTCACAATCATCTGTTCATTATTCCTCAGTTACGTTCAAGATACTCATATTGTTATCATAGATACATGTCAAGTGCCTACGAATAGTAAGACTCATGTTCACGTGATATTATATTTTTCTAGGTTATTTCTCGGATAGGAATGTGTGGTGCCTGAGCCTACGCGAGTGTTTAGGACTGGTGCGTATTAGCTTATTATCTAAAAGGTATGTTTATTTCTATTTGTTTGGCTTGAAAAAAGTTTCCTTGAGCATAAATGTTCAGGCCCGTACAGTGTGGTTGTATAGGCATTCTCTGTGGGGCTGCTACACAATTAGTCTCTCAGAATTTGTAGGCACTCGCTACACTTTGCTATTTGCTTTGTGAGCCACACAGCCAAATGCTTAATTTATCAGTTATTGGATACGTCAAACTTCAGAATTTAAAAAAATTATTGTGTTCATAAAATTAACATTTATTGTACACGTTGTTGATGCTGATTTTGAAATTCTGAAAGTTTCGAACTCGTCCATTGTAAGAATTTTAATAGAAATATTGTGTGTATTTCTCTGTGGCTTCTATAGAGAGAATGAACGATGAATCTTCGTATACCCACGCATACTTGTCACGCTGCTTCGATGCGGTTTTTAAGGGATCAAGAAGTAATCATCATACCGCTCTTACCCAGCTTTTGTTGAAAATGTATTAAAGAGTACCAACGCTATTTCAGTGTGGATCCTTGCATACTATACTGCACTGAAGAACGTATTGAAGAGCTATAATTGCACCACAACCATCCCAAGTTTTGGGCCAACAAAAAGTATTGATTATTCCATAGATTGCCTATGTAACAATGAGGTACATCTTGAACACCTAAAGAAAAACTTGCTTAACAGATATTTTTTTGGCTGGGATTCACCTTGGCAGGCTGTGAGGCGCCTAGTGACGCACCTCCTCATTACAACATCCCTCATTAATTTTATGTCCTTCAGAGAGACGAGGAAGAATTACACGTTCCTCCACGTGAACGCTCATTAATTTCAGAGCTCAGCACAGGTGCTGCAATCAGATTGGCCGACATCTCCCTGATGCTCATTTGCGAATCCTGCCTGCAATTCTGAAAGAGTTCATGGGGAATTAAACAGGAAGACGAGTTCAGAAATTGTTTTATTGCGGAAGCTGAGTATTAGACAGATTACATCGTTGAATGTTAGAGTATGATAGAGCTATATATGTGTCATGGTTTTTGATTAACAACATACGTGTCATCCCATGGTATTTGATTAAGAATGTACGTGTCTTGGTGTTTGATTAAGAACTGGGATACTATTTCCAGAAGTGACGAAAAAATAAGAAAGATTTGTGCCTATCATTTTGTTTTAAATTACAGAAAAGACGTGTTGTTTCCAAAGCATTACAAACCACACGACAACTATGTTGTTCATACCAACGGCGGTGGTGCATCGTAAAGCAACCTTCTTAGAACTGCTGATCCTTATTGCATAGTGGCATCAATCATAAGGAGCAAAAGCTCTTGCTAAATGCACGAGTTTTAAGTGTTGATCTATACGAATAGATCACTGATACAGGCAAGCCCAACATTTTAGTCTTGAACTACAGAAATAGATCACAGATACAAGCGAGTCCGCCATTATAGTCTTGATTTACAGGAATGAATCACGGATACAAGCGAGTCCACCATTATAGTCTTGATCTACAGGAATGAATCACGGATACAAGCGAGTCCGCCATTATAGTCTTGATTTACAGGAATGAATCACGGATACAAACGAGTCCACAATTTTAGTCGATTTACAGGAATGAATCACGGATACACACGGAACAGGTAATGGGTTACTCAAGACTTAAATATAAGGAAAAATAACAAGCCCTCAGTAAGGGTAGTGAAACACTTGAGACTGTAGCTCATCATTAAGCCCTGAGTGATGACCTACAGAGTCAATCAATCACCCACCATTTCGAGGACCTCCTACCCTTTAAAATA
>VCRD01001000.1:8167-45515 GCA_006783055.1 Trinorchestia longiramus | reverse complement strand
TTTGGAGATGGCAGACATGAAGCAGGCACATTGAAGATACTGGGAGGGATTTCACTTGTTCACACAACCCCACACTTGTTCAGCATTTTTAATACATATAATTAGTAATAAACTTTGTAAACAAACAGTATCCACTTAGAAATGCAGCAATGTGCCTCGAAACAAACAGCAATATCCGATTCAAGCCGAGCGACAGACTACGACATGTTTGCACTATGACAAATAGAGGTTAACTGAACTCTGTGAACTGGCCTCCGCTACCGTGGTCAGCTACATGGCGATGCACGTCCTGGTTATAGTAGTCCTTGACTATCGTATATTTTTTGACACAGAAGAAAAAGAAGAAATATTAAAAAAATTCTGGTACATGAAATATCTGAGTTAAGTAGAATTGTCGGTAAATGTGTATACACACAGTTGTTATTTTTATGGAAAAAATGTAGTTTATGTTATAGAAAATTGCATACACTTTCCATATATGTAGGTTTTGTTTGGGATCCGAAGCAATCAATACACATGTATTAAGTAATATCTCATGCACAAGTATTAAGTAATATCTCATCAGTAATATCCTTGACGATAGTATGTAATTTTGAAGCTGCACAAATACTATCTACTGGTTCAGTAAAACAAATGTTATGCAGCAAATTTCACTTCAATTTTCTTATTTGTCAATGAAGTTGAGTTAGTACTTGAACATTTTACTAAATATTTCTCATTTCTAATTTCGTTTCGGAAGAATTCGCTGCCACTCTTCAAAACTTGCAGTTTCAGTTCGCTAAGTTCCAATGATGGATTAAAATCAAAACAAAAAACACGTTTTAGGAGCTCATTTATTTTTAATCCAATTGGTTGTAAAAGCAACAATCTAAGCCAGTGTTTCTCAAAGTGGTTCGTACCTCTGGGGGCGTTGAGGAAATGCAAGGGGGCGGTAGGAGGGTACGCCTTGAATGGGGGGCGAATATTACTGTATAATATATGTACAGTAATATAATCATTAGGGGGCGGTGGAAAATCAAATAGTATTTTAAGGGGGCGTTGATTGAAAAAACTTTGAGAAACACTGATCTAAGCAGTGTTGGTAATGTCGCGTTGATAATTTATAAACTGTACTTAATGTGTCGCTGCATATTTCATTAACAGCAACTACTCTCTCTAATGACAACAAGTGATGTTATTACATGCAACGTCTTCTGAAATCCTGATGTGATAATCATACTCCATCGCAGCATCAAGTGCATGTAGCATGAGTACTCCCAGATGGTGCATCAACAAAACTAAATGCAGCATTTACAGAAGAAACCGTTGTAGGCTGTTTGTCCACTGAAGCAGTATTTCTGAATAAAGCCAACCTGGAAAAGTTCATAATTGATGTTACGCAACAAAAAAATAAGTGATTTTACATGGAACAACGAATTAGTACAATTTCGATGCAGTGTCTCGTCGGAATTGTACATCTTCCCTGTCCCTCATATTATTTATTCTAAATGACAAACTTTAAATCTAATTTGTTAACTAATTCTCTTGCTTGAATAATAATTAAAATAATTCTTGTAATTGTGTTAATCTCTTCACAAAGGCTAGCTACTTACCTACGTTAATTGACATAAATAGCTTAACCTTATATGATGGAAATGAGATCAATAATAAATAATAAAACAATAAATAATAAACGTTTAAAATCTGAACACTAAATGTTCCCAATTGTGTTCCCTACGATACGGAGCTGGTGTCCAGCGCATACATATAATTTTTACAATACGAACAGATGGTCAGAGCATACATATAATGTTTACAATACCAGCAGACGACCAGAGCATACATATAATGTTTACAATACCAGCAGACGACCAGAGCATACATATAATTTTTACAATACGAGCAGACGACCAGAGCATACACATAATGTTTACAATACGAGCAGACGACCAGAGCAGGTATACGTATAGTGTGCATCAATGTTGTTCAAACAGGCAGGAAGTGTCTTCTCACATACATACATATCAAATTTTTATCACTTCTTTTGAATTGCTGGATCAAAAGTACGCAGCAAATTACGAAGTCAACCTAAACGTCATCACAAGGCTTAATTTGACTTATTTTTTGACGTGTGAGGCACTGAGTGAGGCAGTAAGTGAGGCAGTGAGTGAGGCAGTGAATCAGGCAGTGAGTGAGGCAGTGAATCAGGCAGTGAGTGAGGCAATGAGAGAGACTGCACAACTGCAGGCAGGACGATAAGACAAGTTGTCCGTGTAATAAGGTTATGTTGTGCAAAACTATACTCATTGGAAACTATTTAGAATTATATGATCAATTCTACTAGATTATTGTTTATACTTACAGTGCCATTGACGGAGCAAAATCCAAAGCAGAAAATTCTTGCCTCTGAAACAAAGAGATCAAATTCAGCAAATATTCGAGCAGCTTTGAATAATAAATAATGTACGCAAAGTATTGTAGAAATAAAGATCCCCAATTCTAATTGAGAATATTAATGAATAGGCAGAAAATACCTATACACCCAACCTAAGTTGCCTAAAATTTTCATCTAACCCTGTATTTTAGAACATTCACATCGAACACCTTTGAGATGTTTTATCTTAATTCTGGAAGCATTCTCTATTTCTGAGAATTTTGGCACAACAACGATTTATGGAGTTTAAATGTGTAAATATTTTTATAATGGAAATAGTTTTTAGTTTCTCTATCTACTAAAGAAAAAAGTAAAAGTCAAATTCGTTAGTGAGAACAGTTGTTGCAAAAAGTTCATCAAATACAACTTAAGTCAAATATGTTTCAGTAAAAGTTACAATAAATCCCGGCACACTCCATTTGCTGTGAAAAAATATTTCAAAAATGAAATGATCAAGTCATATTGGCAAAATGGAATCATTGTATCATATTCTGCCAACGTAATTGTAGTTCTTTTAAATTAAAATCAGGAAAACCAAAAATTAAAAACTCATCCCTAGACTTAGGCAGGAAGTCTACTGTGATCAAAAGTACTGAAACTTTTGTTATATATTTACGTATTCTTAAATAAGATGTTCACGACTTCATGGTGGTGGTACAAGCTTTTCAGTTTGGAAAACAAGTAAAGATATTTCCAGTACCCTTCCTCAAGCTCCCTAACCTAGACTCATACCACCATGTGTATGACAAGCGAACATTCTAGAGCAGTGTTTCTCACTCAAATGATAGAGCATGCCTGCTATTGTTTTTCAATGTGCCAGGGACCCGAAATATTTCTCAGTAATATTAATTTATACCGGAAACTGTACCGGTAGCTGATCTCGCGTACCGACAGCTGATGGCTCGTGGACCGGTACCGGTGCGCGGACCACCACTTGAGTACCACTGTACGAGAGCACAATTCAGGCAAGCTACGCGCACAAACCTACCATGCAAAAATGCAATAACTCACCAGGACCAGCATCGACAGACGTATCTTCGCTATAATCATCGGCAGACGCATTTTCGCTATAATCATCGACATCCTGCAAACAGAAGGAAAATGTTAAAATCATCAAAGCAAAATTCAGTCTTCCGTTCGAAACCACATATACAAATCAATATTTTATCTTGAAAATAAATCCAGGAAATGTAGTTGTTTCTGAACTAACATTTTTCCCTATAAACGAAAAAAAAAGTGAATTCAGCACATTCTGTTCAAAGTTGCAGGGAAAAGAATTACTTAAGAAAACAAAGAAATTATTTTTTGCTCAAGATTCAGAAAAAATATGGTTGATCTATAGGTAAGTTCTTATTTCATTTTCCCATTATTGCAATTACACGTTTTTTTCATTGTTTGGTTCATTACTTATGTTATACGAAGAAAAATTCTTCTTCAACGAACTTCACGAACGAACTTCAACGTTTCGGTTACTAATAATAGTTTGTCGTGGAAGTAAAATAAATGAATAAGTACTTGATCAGAGTAAAATTAGTATTGGTCGAATGAATTTCATTATAACCAGTGGCTCCATTTTTTATTCCTAGAAGGTACTTAAATAAATTTCAGTTTGGGTTAAAAATACCTGATTACAACGATTTTAAATCTCATAAATAAAACTTGAAAGTCATCAACTAAAGTACAAGAGCTCTTCAGTGAAATTGAAGGCAGAGACACAAGTATTACCGTTAACAAGTCAAACGAGAAGTCTAGTATGACATTCTATGTCTTAGTGGTATTGCTAAACGCCGAATTTAGGAGCAATTGTGCGCAATTTGTTCCAATATTGTCATAATAGAAAAAAACTGTGTTAGAAATTTGAAAGTAAATGGAAAACGTTGAGTTATGGTAATATATCCAACATGAAACGTTTTTTGTCAAGTTACTAAAACCACTAGAATCCTAATGTTCTTTTCCATGTGCTCATATAGGAAAATTCCTAGAACATGGCAACGCTACCTTATCACAATTGGTAACATATATTTTATAGCAGTTATTCTTGCATGATGCAATGGGTGAAAAGAATATTTCTTTTGATTTTTGCCATAGAAATTGGGGTTGTGTGCAAATAGGAGAGCACGTCTTGAGGCACTAAATGACTAGAATTGAAAAAGAATTATACCTACACACAATCGTACGCTTTGTGAATCATTTATAAGGTCATTAATCACAATTTCAGAAACTTATCTGCTATTTTCCCTTGACCAATATTTCAATAAAATGTATACCACGCGATGTTTTGTATACAACACAAAATTTGTAGCGTTAAGCAATCTGTAGAATTTCCCTGGTATGAGTTTAGAGGTAACAGGTGATGAAACGGGTGCTTGAATTATTTGAGTGAACGAAATTTAAAGCCAGTGAAGAATTTTATTTGCTGATTAAGTATAAGTAAAAAAGTCGTTAATTTTAGGCCAACTTTACATGACACTAAAAACAGAATAACCCTCAGTTTGTTGTCGAATTCACGGTGATTTCTATCGAATAAAGTATACTGTTCTCAATTTTAAAATAGTATAAGTAAATTTACTTTCATACTGTGTAAAAGCTTTAGTGACCTGTGGGAGACACCGCTGCAACTGACCTCTCCGAACATTCCACCATTGGGCGCGGCGAGGACCACGACGGCCACCAACAACAGGAACGCGAGGGCCTCCTTCATCTTTGTTAACGGTCTGGGGGCTGCAATGGTAGAAATTCGTCAATATGATTTTCAATGTATGCTGGGAGCGGGAATTCAAATCAAACACTACACCCAAGCATACTTCTCTAGAGAACTAGGAAGGCACGTGCTGAACTAGGTCAGACTGAGGCAAATAATAAGTGTTCTATTCAGACATATCACTTTTTTCCACTGTTTCTTTTACTCTCCATGTTCATTCATACCTTTATCTTGTTCTTCTGTCCCTTTGCCTCTGATTTATTCACTTATTTCAGCAGACTATGTATTGAATTTATTACACAAACCCTATCAGTGTACACTCCTAAAATATTTCTAATGTGCATTTCATGAACTTCTGATAGTACTTGAAAATAAAGGAAGGATGTATAATTAATGTATGCATGAAAATGCGTAAGCAAGACAGCATTTTCAGCAGCTTTTGGGTGTTTGTGATACTGTAGAAGCATCACTTCGATGTTATACTTCACCCGGCGAACAAAAAGGAATGACACGCTCAAGGAAAGTAATGATTAAAGTTGTTTACCCAGTCTAAAGTAATAGTGATGGTTGAAAATGGGTAATAATAAAATAGACATGGAAAAACTAATTATGTTGCCTTAAGAAAATAAGAAAACAAAAAGGAGACTGAATAATGATCTTAACTTGTGAACCAAATTGTATTCATCCATCTTTCCATGAAAATATGGTCCGTATGTTAAGTCTTCCATCTAACAAGACTTTGCATCAATTTTTTCGCGTTCTGTGAAGATACGAACAGTTCTACTACAAATGCATGCTAGAAATTTGTGTGAAAGATATGTACAACAATAAAAATTTAAAATTCGTGCTGCTATTTTAGTTGACATGATCAGTTGACTGAGAGTCTCAAAATGTAAACATGCACAAGTATGAAGACGCACACAGTTTCGACGGTGATGATTATTGTGAGCAATATTTTAACGACACTTTTATCAAATTGAACCACGCAGATGCACCGATGTATATGCTCAGAACACGAGCTTAAAAAGCAGTTAAGTTCAAAATTATAAACTTACCTTAGCAGAAGTGTAAGTATGTCGTACAAAGAGCGAGCTGCGAATGAGAAAGAAGGCTGGACGGGGTTTATATTATGTGTCCGTCAGGGGACAACTGGCAAGTAGAGTGACGTGAGTGTGTGGGTGGCACCCGCATGGCTTAATGAAGTGGTTTCAGCTTCACGAGAACTTGAATGCACGAATGATGAATTAGGTCTCCTCTGTATTTTATGAGAGAAAAAGCAGAAGACTTGGATACCAATTTTAGACTGAGAAAAAAGTCCAAGCCGAAATTCTACAAGGCTTGGTAATCAAAGCTGACAAAGCTATGAAAGCAAATTATATGGTGGTTCATTCGGTGGAAAAAAATTACGTTCAAAGGGAAGTTTGATGACGTAACTCAAACTGACAATGTACTCATTTTTCATTCTGACGGTGGAACAAAGAACTCTAACATGTATGGAGCAGCCAATAGACTGTTTTCATAGTCCACTTCGTTTATTTTTTATGGCGATATTTATTCACTCTGATACAGTCGAAATTCAAAAATTGTGTATGTAATTTTTATTCGTTTGATATTTTGAATGTCCTGCATTTTGAAAAAGATAATAGTTCGAATAATATTTCTGAATTCAGAGAGTTTGTGAGGAGAATTATTTTATGAAACGGTAGTTCATTTTCCCTTCTCTCACATTGGAGTGACTTTCCCTCTCTTCATTGCTCGAAAAAATCGCCCGCCCCTCTGATTACTTGAGCCCCATTATTGCGCGAGATTTTCTTCAAATGCGAAAATGCGCATTTTATATTACATGAGATTGTAAAACGTTCAAAGGGAAATAAGCATCCAGTGTCTTTTCCTAAATCTCTTCCTCACCTCCTGATACAATGTTAATTCCTTCCAGTTCCCTCACTCATATCACCCCACACACGCCCTGCAACACATCAGTCCAGCCTTGAGCTGTGTTTTTAATACTTCCAGTTTCAAGAGATTTGGATGTGAAGTACTGAATGCGAATTATGTATTGGAGGTGAAGTAGAAAAGAAAGAGTGTTATTGCTGATGGTATTACGCTGAATGAAGGTTGAACGTTCCTTCAGCTTCTCCACAAACGACAAGGTCTGACTAGGTGAGCCCTGATGTTTTTGTCCCTTCCAAGGGACAAGGAACTCCTGCCATGTACGAGAACTACTTTCCTGACTTAGAAGAAAATCTTAGTGCATGGAGTTAGCTCTGTGGTTATCAGTCTGGCGCGTGTACAGTGTCACGGAGAAATAAAGCGTAAAAAATTGTACAGGTACATTTTTCATCTTCTTTGATGGGCAATGTGCGACATTAATGTTAAAAGTCGTACGCCGAAGCTCAAATCCATTAAGGTTTAAAATTAATCGCAAACAGAAAAATTTAAATTATGTTCAGAACATTGAGCTTGGAGAAAGGTCACAGGGAGGAGAAAAAAATGCTACAGGGAGATTAAGAAAATTCTGGAAATAATACTGAAAACTTCACACCGGTGGAAGCCTGTTTTTCAATATACAAAAGAAAATATTGCACAATTTTAATATAATATTTACTGTGTGAGGTTTCAGTACAGTAGCTGTATTTCCTATGTGATAGATATATAACATCATGTAACACATATTATGTTTATTTGTATTTTTTAATGTCTATATATGTATTTTGTGTCACTGAATTCAAAAATCACATTCGTTTTGACGTAACATCAACAATTTTTTAGTTATTCTTAATTCAATATTTCCTTTTATTCACACAACCTTTCTCTACAGCAATATGTTGGATCAATCTATTTCAATATTGTATGCATAATTATACATCTGTTAGTAAGTTTTCATAGATTGAAAGAGGAAGTACAGTATTAGCTAGAACAGAAGAAATAATGCAACTTGCAATGACGTATGAAAACCAAGCTTCCTGAAGTTCTGAATAAGCTTTGCGACCAGTTGCTTGTAATTAAGATCCTTGTGATTTCCTAACACTAAACAAACTACATCACGAAATGCACACCAAGCCTCATTTTTAACTTTTGTCATCGTTTTTTCTAGTTTCTCCGACTTCAACAATGTGTTTACCTGGCGTCCATCAAATATACCACCCTTTATCTTGGTGTCAGATAACTTTGGAAACATGAGATGAATTTCTTTAAAAGCTTCTCCTCCAAAATCGAAAGCCTTCACACACTGTTTAACTAACTCTAGCTTAATTTAAAGTGGGGTAATAAAACTATGTTGAAATCGACCAGAGGCTGTTTGAGAACATTTAGCAGTCCTTGGTGCAGTTCCACTCATAAAGGCCAATGAACTTTCTTATAATGGTCACCATCAGCTCTGCTATCCCATAAGCAAAGAAAACATGAATGTTTTGTGTATCCCCCTTGTAAGTCATGCAAGAACGCAAGCATTTTCAAATCACCATAAATATACCATTTGAATTCAGCATAATTTCTTTTGTAAAGAAGCTGTTTGACATTGTCAAATTTTCCTTCCTTTTGTACCAAGTGTGCAAGAGGCAATGATGGATATTCATATTCATTGTAGAGCAATACTGCTTTGAGACTTTGTGTTGAGCCCAAGAGCAGTAAATAAACCAGTAACATCCTTACAATAACACAGATCATCACTAATGTCGTAGTAAATCTCAAATTCTTCATGTCGTTTCCGGTAAACAGATGTCCTGCAGTCTTCTCCTAGTAGAATCCGTTCATTCAGCTTTGATGTAAGAAGTTCAGCTCCTGACTTAGTAAGACCTAAAACCCTGATTAAATCATCTAGCGATTTGAAAAGCGAGGCTCCAAAGCTGTTCTTGGTACGAAAGCTTCCTCCATTTCTTGGCTGCTGCTGCTACTTGCTGACCCTCCAGATGAAATATCCATTGCATCTTCCATCTGGAAAGAAACAAATAAATTCATACAGCAATTTCAAGAAAGACATGAATAGTATTAGTATTCCATACATCTTTGGGAAAATGAATGCATAGTAAATATTTAGTATTCAGGTTGATAAAAAGGAAGATTTTTGGAGAGTATGATAAGAACTAACTTACATTTTCTGGTGGTTGTGGCACTGGTAAGGTGTCATCATGTGGGACAGGTTCTGTAGATGATAGTATATTTGGATACTGAAGAGCTTGTCTTCCTTTCACTTTTCTATACTTCGTCACATCAACCATACAAAAGTGAGTCATCTTGATGGTTTTTGATTGGATTCTCTCCATACTCTAGAAATGGCAAAAGGCATTGTCTTCCCTGTACTTCTTAGCCATCGTTATAGAGGTCAGCAGCTTCCACATATCACATGAAAGGCCCATGGCTTGTTTTGATCACCCATAGGCATTCCAAAATAGAGCCAGTACGCTATCCACAATTTGGCTTCTTTGACGATCTTATGCAATACAGTAGCACCTCGGTTAACGATCCCAGTCCGTTCCTGAAAGCTAGTCGTTAACTGAAACGTTCGTTGACCAAATCAATTTTGTTTGAGGGCTATATTATGCAAATAAAGCACTAAAATAACACAAAAACACGAATGCAATACGATAAAAACAGGCAACGTGTGTTGCCTGTTTTTATTGTATTGCATCCGTGTTTTTGTGTTGTTTTAGTGCTTTATTTACATAATATAGCCCTCAAACGAAATTAGCCGACCGCCACAACGTCTCAAGCGTGACTGAGGTTGAGATGCCGCGTGGGTTCTTTGTCTTCCTTTTCGTTATTCGAAAGTTCGTTCGTTATCTGGAACAAAATTTTAGTGAAATTGTCGGTCGTTAACCGATTTGTTCGTTATCCCAGGCGTTCGTTAACCGACGTTCTACTGTACTTGTTTTTTTCCAATATAATAACTACACACATAGCAAAATGTATCTAGCGAATTTTGACATCCTATAGTAGTCATCTTTAAGAGTAAAGAACTCACTAATTAATCTGAAAGAGAAAATTAAATATACATTTAGTAGAGGGACACATAACAATTCCAAATATAAATGATAACATTGAAAAATAACCCATTTCTGTAACTGTCGATGATACCGGAAAAGTAATTACATTTTTGGAACCTACAGGTAAATTTATTAATGAACGGTAAAAAAACTATAATAAACAAAACTTTTGTAAAAATTGTTACGTTGAGTAATTTTCGGTGTGTGAATTTTTAAAAATGTTTGATCAGGAACTTCATGTCCTGCGAATGACACCCCGAAGTTTGTGTCATTGAATACAGCAAGAGACTGAGGAAGAAATTTCTAGCAGTATTTTCGATAGAACACACTTGGCTCCGTTAGAAACTCTGTTGTTACCGTTACGTGCTACACAGCATGGTACGCCCTCTGCCTTCTGGAGGACCATCTAGGAGCCACATTTCCAGCAGGTCTGGATTGTGCTGTCGTTCCTGGTGCTTCAAAAACTCAAGTTCCTGCAAACCAAGCGCTACTTTTGTTTTTCTCGGTCGCATTTTTGCAGAAGAACCTCGTCGGCATCAAAAAATGCGAGGACTGAACAAAATTTTAGATGGTGTTCAATTTTTAAAATTATCGCATCACGAACTAAAAACAAGTTTAGCTTGAAAAAAACTAACATTCCTGCGCCAGGTAGAGTAATTACATTTCTTTCATTTTGATATAAAAGTAAATTTCGCATCCATGTCATCAAGTTTCATTTTTTCTCACTTTCTCTTCCTCACTAACAATACCATACCCCCACCTGATCAAAATAAGTCAAGAATTACTGTGGTTCACTCAACAAACTGCAATTTTTGGCTATAATGACAGCAGTATTCGAAACTTTTACTGGCACAACTTCTTTGCAGTTATCTGGCACTAAAAATTTCCAAACTAATTTTTCGGGATTACTGAAGGTTATTTGTTCCATTACCTGCTCCGTTACTTTTTCCATTACTTGTTTGTTGCATAACCTGCTCCATTACCTATTTGTTACATTACCTGTTTGTTGAATCACCAGCTGTTGCATTACGTGTTTCATGCATAACCTGCTTGTTGTGATATCTTTTTGTTCCGTTATCTGTTTGTTGCATCACCTGTTTTTTATTGTTTTTTCTATTACTTGTTTTTTCGTCACCTGTTTGTTCCATTAGCGTTTTGTTACTTGTTTGTTCCATTGCCTGTTTATTCTATTAACTGTTTGTTTCATCGCCTTTTTGTTCCTTTACCCGTTTTTTATTTTTTGTTTCATTACCTGTTTATTCCATTACTGATTTGTTCCATCATCTCTTCTTTTAGAGTTTCATTCACTGAATTTGATTGTTTTTAATTATTCCTAGTATTCAAAGAAAATAAATTGTTCTCGATGATTAGCAGGGTGATAATGTAACAAAATGGTAATAATTGCATGATAGGAATGATAAATCTATAAAATAATTATCTCGGAATATGAAAATCATCTTACATGTTAGTTTTTCTTTGTATTTATAATACCTTATGTACATGCGTAGGAGTAGGGGCATACACAAGAAAGCTAAACATTTGAATTATAAGAAAAGCGTGAGCATAAATGCTGAACTTTTCATAAAATATAATGAATTAGTAGTCCTGCTAGCCACACATAGTGGAGAACCATGCACAATGTGTTTGTGAAATATTTGCTGATGTACTTCAGAAGTGTTACATGAGAAATGTGTTCACAACACCTGTGGTGTGTTTAGGTTTGAAGGCAGAACAACGCTAAAAATTCCAATTTACCCAAATGCTGCATAGAATGGTACTCACAATGAGGTGACTTCAAAATTCATGAAGTTTCGCATTTAGAGTTAGAGGTAAATGTTCCCATTTTTTTAATATACGCATAGCATATTCAATTTATAAACTAACCTCAAATGCCACTGTATCTATCCCACAATCTGATAGTCATTGTGAAAATCCTTTGCATGAATAAATGATCATCCGAAATATGCCTGACACCAGCGACTTTCAAATGGTTGGCGTTACTGCAGCATCAGTTCAGAAGGTATTGTGATAACTAGGCATGCATCACTCGGCGGAGTGAAGAAAACCTGTTGGAGTTGTGAAAAGTTCACTGCACTAGTGAAAGGGATACTTCGTTCGTGATGAAAATTTATTGAAAGCGCATAGTAGATCGTTATATGATGAATTTTTCGTTCTCTAATGCGTACGTTCAAAACAGCGAAGAAATAGATCATTCTAGTAGACCTGAATATACGCGTTTCTTCAAGAGTTTGATCAAACATTTAAGGTAACGCATACTTTAATATAGCATTAAGCAGTGAATATAGATGTGTTACACTCTACAATGTCTGTACTCTTTCGCTGTGTTTCACGCTGAGCGAGCATTGCAGAATAAGCGTTGATGTGGTGATGCTGTAGTGCTGCAGAGTCCCACACATATCCACTCAAACAAAGATCACAGCTGCTCTCCATCAAACAAGTGTACTCTGGTCTTGCACTCTTCATGAAGTCCTGGCATTATTTACAAGGGTTCATTAAATGTTCGTCTATTGTTTTCTGCATGCAATATTTTTCAGGTAAGTTATATCTTATACATATAATATAATATTATGTACAATGTTTACGCAGTATGAGGTAGATTAGCCGGTAATTTTTGGTTACAAAAAAAATTCTCATGCTTCTTCTCCATATTTTGTTATTTCCATAAAAGGTTTATGCATACATTTTTTAGTTTAAATTTTTCCTGTAAAATTTTGACTTACAATTTTTTACTTAAAGATTCCGATATTCCTTATTTGAATTTCAGGGGGCTTTGAACTTTTTAAGGTTATCAAACTTTTTACCTTTATTTTGTTTCGTTCATATTGTCATCCTTCATGCGTAGTGAAGGCCTTGAATGGGAACACCTGCGTACGGTCGAGTCTCCATCGGTAGAAGCTACGCACACCTACAACCACAAGAAAAAAACTCAATACTTTAGAAATTTCTGAATCAGTGAGTTTTCGATTTCATTTTATGTTTGGCTTATGAAGAAATATTTTAGTTAATGTCGATTCTGTATGTTTTTTACCTGTACTGAAATTTTTAGGCTAAGAGACAAAATAAGTGTCAAACATTTTGCAATCCTAGATTTATACATATAAATGATTTTCTATGATTTTAATTCAATTCTTGTATCAGAATTTTGCAGCACGATGCGTAAAATAATCGCGCTCCGCCATGGTACTATGTTCCGTGTGTTTGAACTTTATGTGATGGCGATTATATAAAGTATTAAAATATAGTATACTTGAGTATCCATGAGGAAACAGTGTGGTGCAGGCAAATAAAACTGCCGGCAAGTAAATCATCGACAATATCATAGACAGCTCGCAGACTCACTCCGCGATCGCAGTGTGACTGTAGCGTGAAGCTGCGGACTTTTTCTGCTAAGGGGAAGACAAAATGCTGGTCGATTTACTATGTTGAATGTTCGTCATTACACAAAAGTGGGTGTAGGTTAGTGAAATGTCCAGTTGGTCCGGTTAATGCAGACTGAACAAGTATTTCTCTTGGCAATAAAACTCGATGACATGAAGTTGCTTGAAAATACAACGTAACTTGATAACTTAAAATAACATGGTAATTTAAATAACTTAGTAACCCGAAATAATTTGACAATCAAAAATAACTCAAAATTTTAGAGGCACTTGAACATTAAAAAAATATCATCTGTACATCCACTCGTCTGTAATAGCAATCGTGTGAGTTTAGCGTTAGGGTCTCCTAAATATTTTTGAGTGCACTTGGTTAATTTTGTTGTTCTTACCTTCATTGTTCAACTTATGTAATTAAGTGAAATGTCTTGCATACGATTTTTTTTCCTGTAGTGGAGCACTAGTTACGATAGTGAAAGTAAAATTTTATTACATTTTTATTCAGTTACAGCATGCAACTTTCTATTTAATTCTAAGCACGCAATTATCTGCTCCTTTAATCCTATTGTACAGGGTATGTGTTCATTAAAATGAATTTATCTGCAACTGTGCTTTCAAGTTATTGAATAATATATGTCGAGCATTGTCGATCCATCCAAAAAGTTGAAGGAAATTAATTTTGATTCATTAAGGTAACTTGTCTTGTAATTTACTTTCATGGAGGTTTTTGGGCTTTGATAAGACCATATATTCTTCAAATTTAAAGGAGAGGAGAGCCAGTTGAGACTGTCTCAGACCACCACAGCTGCGGCTCGTTAGTGGCTTTTTATTCGATAGTAGGCGAGATTATCGACGCATCTCTCTAGGGTGAGATTACACGGGCACAGAGCATCTCACTCATGAACTGAAGAGGTCTCCGATTCTGCTGTAGAGTTTTTGAAATATTTCTTCAGTCATTTCCTACGAGCGACTCCACATTAATTTTAGCGTTGGTCGGAAACATTTGGTGCAGAAAGAAAAAAGTTTAAAAAATTAATTCATACATTATACTTTTAACTTTATCCTTTATACTTTAATAAAGTAGAAGGTCCAAAAGAGTCATAAACAGATGAATAATTGATTGAACAATGTGAGTTGAATGTCAAGAAAATAGTTTGAACACAGATAAAATGAAAACAATCGAAAATCTAATATCTGTTGTTTTTAAAGGCATACGGCTCTTGCCAACATTAACACTTGACATATTATGTAAGATTGCATTAAGAGTTGAAAACAAGGGGAAAAAGACGTTTCATGAGATATGGAGAAATTTTTCAAAATTGTTCGAAATATTTTGCTTTTCCTATGATTTGCGTCGTCTACCACTTACTTGCGCTCAAAATTGTCAGCTATCTCCGAGAAGAAATTATTGGGACTCGTGATCAAAATTTTAAAGGTGGGTTAGAGAATATTATGATGTGATATAGGAGTTCAGTAATGAGGTGCTCTAAGACTTGGAATGCATCAGAAATGAACTTGGACGTTGACAATTAGAAAGGTTACAGAAAAAATAAGATATTTTCTCTAACCATGGATTGTCCATTGTTGCATATAAAGGAAGTGAGGAAGAAATTAATTCTTGTATAGGAGACAGAGGCTCTGAAAAACAATATTGAAGTGTTGGTAATTTGTGCAGAGTAAAGTTTCTATTACTGTGATCGTTTTGTGCGGTACAGAGACTCGAGGTTGTGAGTAGCAGAGACAAAATCAAACGTGTAAAAGAATTGAGATGCGTGGTAGGAATGACGCAGTATGATAGGGGTATGATGAGAAAGTATGACAGAAAACATGTGCAGCCACCGAACAGCGTACTATCAGGTAAGTAGAAGGGCTGAGTGTTAAAGTGTGTAGGGTAAACAGAGAGAATGAATAGGAAGCGTGTGGTTAAAGAAATAACGAAGTTAAAACCGAGAGAAAAGTATCTAAAAGTATGACTGCGCATTACAGAAATAAGAAGAATCTTTTTTCGTAGAATTTAAGAATATTGAAAAGTTCAAGTGACTAATAATAACTAATCGCCAGCTTGGTCGACTAATAATATCGCCAGCTTGATCGACTGGTGAGCGAATCAGCTTGCGAGCGGAAAGACCCGGGTTCGAATCCCGCTGCCGACATGGTTGACGCGGCTAGAAATACGGCATGGGACTAGGGTAAACAACCGAATAATTATCGAAGTAATTATCCGACCCAAGAATGGACCAGAAGGTTCGTTCCTATAGCCTCATTCTATTCTATTCTATTCTAATAGCATTGATTAGAAGACATGACATAGTTGCTACACCTTAATTTATTGCCTGAGTGCAGGAGAAAAAGATGGCCAAGTGATACAACACAGAAGAAAAATCAGAATCTGCAGAGATTTCGAAATTTGCAGCTTGCGTTTCATTGCTAGGATAAAAAATCATGTATGATCATTAGCACATTTTCAGCCTGGTTCCCTGAATTATGTATATTATCCACTCGTTTTCGGTCGCATCCTTTACTGTTAGAGACAGCACAGCACTAATTCTTTTCTTCAGTATGAAAAATACACTTTTTTTAACGTAACTGTCATAAAATATTAACAAAGTAAATAAAAGTAGCGAGTATTGCATGGAATTACAAATATTATTTAACATTTTTTATTTTATATGGAAATGGAAAAATGTGTTTTTTCATAAAAATGTTAATATTCTTCATAATGAACAGATCACAGCTTGGGACGTTTGTTGTGAATATCCATTGTCTTCTGAGCTCCAACAGCAGTGAACAAAAAACTTCCTCTGATAATTGAACTCCTTTTTAATATATCTTATTAAATATTCAACAATGTATTTACATTTGTACGTAACCAATCCCATTTGTGTGTTTTGCGTACTCACTAAATTTAACCTCTTAAAGTCATTAATAATTATTAGTTTATTGGTAAAAGAGTCCAAGAAACTTTTATCGATGGCTAGAATCTCAGATTGATAAGCTTCTGATGAATGTTTTCGCTGCACAAAAGATCAGTGAAAAGTTCTCCTTTGCCGACATCTTTGTCCAAACTATTGGCATCTGAAGCCTTTTGGATCCTTGCAACTTCTTTTGGCTGAGAAGAAGAACAGACTGAGATAAACAGTCCCCTCTAATCAGTCCTTAAAAGGTGCAACATTTGCTTCTTGTCTTTACGTGTTATTCTGCAGGCCGAGCTCAATGAAGTTTGTCATGACGTGTTTACCTTCATGGAGATATTTTTCATACGCCCTTATTTACAGTTATTGTTCATTGTGAAGTATATATGTAATTGAAATAAAAAATACACGGTAGATGACGAAAATGCTATAAAGCTTAGAGGACAAGTTGAGTAGTAGTGTACTTAAATAATGGGGATTCTGCACTATGAGATACATATGTACACATTCTTCACTCCCGCTCATGTCATACCTCCTCTATTTCTTTAGCAATGTCTACTAATTGCTACCTTTCATCTACACTGCACAGATATTCTTTAATAATTTGTGTGCTCGTGTACTGCCAAAATAAAAGTGTTCGATATTATAATAAGTTATGTACTTGTCTTCATGTATTCACAATTCACTGTTTTTTTATTGAAAATGATATGTGTTTTTGAGAAATTTTGAGTTGCATGCTATTTTTCGTTGCAGTTATCTCTGTAATCTTTGAAGAATATTCAGCCTCAAATTTTTTCTGCTATGCAGGCTAATTCATGTTTTGATTTCATTTTTATTCAATTAATATGAAAACCTGCAGATCAGTTTTCATATTAACTGTTGCTAATTGCAATTCATGTACATATATTTTCGGCCCCTATTTGTTATCTAATGTTGTTATGAAAGCCATTGCATTTTTTCACTGCTGTGAAACATGAATTCATCAACTAACACATAGTAAAGTTCTAGTAGGAGGGAACAATTTTCAATGATCCACCTTTTCTAACCGGCAGCACATCACTCGCATTTACCCTATGGAGGATGATGACTATATGATGTATGTAAATGTTTATCATCACTTATCATGTGAAAGAAAGAAACAGATTTGTACACGAGCTTTAAGAAATATTTGTGAAACTCGTGATGCAGTATAAACTCGTACATGTCAGTGGCTTAAAGGGTTAAAGAAGGCGATTGTAACCCATCCGACAAACCTTGCTCTGGATGACGGCCCACTTCTGAATAATGGTTTTTGAATTAAACTTCGGAATCGAATTCAGGTCACAGCACTATGAATTTGAAAAGTAAAATTGCTATATATACCTATCCGTTAACATTTCAAGCAAATTGGGAATATATATGTACAAAGACCAATTTAGATTCCACATAAGTTGTCGCTGGAAATAGTACACATCTTCAGGCAACATGCAATAAATTTCACAGCAGAAATAATAACCAATCATTTTCACGGTATACTTTTACATGTGATGAAAAATGAACTTTACATCTCAGCTGAGAAAGAAAGAGACAGGAGTTTTTATTAGAGACCGGTTGTGTCAAAACAAAAACTAAAACTCTACATAAATTCTTGTTCTGTATTACGTGGAACATAAAAGTATTGTTTAATACATATTATATAATATTACAAAATGTCTTTGCAAGTGAAAGGGATTTATAGTCTCGACTAAATCTATACACAGAAAAGCAAATCATAATCGATGTTATATTATTTCTGGTAAAACTTTATTGTTTTTCTAACAAGCTATGAATCTTCTATTAAGAGAAAACATTCATTTTGCAAATTATTTATCAGTGCTGAAATATCATTCTGATTCATGATGAATGTACGAACTAGAAATAAGAATAGGAAGCAAAGGCTACTGATGCGCTGTATGATGAAGAATGTTCGAGCCCACAACACGACTTCAGCAACACGACTCCTCTCGTCTGTATGCAGCACAGCTTCCATGAACTCTTTTGCATTTGGGGGAATTTGTTCAATTGTCTCGGGGAGGTCATTATGCGCTCGAATGTTTGCTGCAGGGCTGCTCCCGCCAACCTGTGGTGACCGAGACTTTGTCAAACTTGCACAGCAACTCCACAACACACACATTCTAGCTCCGTGATTGTCATGAGGAAACAGATAACGAAAAGTGATGAAACAGAGCCTGTACTCAATAGTGATGAAGCAGAGCTTGCACTCGAGTGATAAAACTGAGCTTGCACTCAATAGTGATGAAACAGAGCTTGCACTCAATATTAATGAAACAGAGCTTGCACTCGAGTGATGAAACAGAGCTTGCACTCAATAGTGATGAAACAGAGCTTGCACTCAATATTAATGAAACAGAGCTTGCACTCGAGTGATGAAACAGAGCTTGCACTCGAGTGATGAAACAGAGCTTGCACTCAATAGTGATGAAACAGAGCTTGCACTCGAGTGATGAAACAGAGCTTGCACTCAAGGGATAAATCTTTAATGATGATGTTTTTATGCACGTCCAAACACTTAGGCATTTTCTTATGCCGTGTAATTCGTATACAAGATTGTTGCCCGTGTAGGACAATATTATAAAGAAATGTTATCCGTGATGTTTTGTTTGCATTCACTGTATTTTAGATGCTATTTAAGTGCCGTAAAATAATTAAATGCTAAACAGTGATATATAATCACTATTCAGTGTTTCTGCTGAGTTTTCGCTGATTTCCAAAAAAAAATTATTTTACATTTTTTCATGCGTATATATTTACCTACATTCATGTGATCTGATTCAAAGCGAATTGAAGTTATTGGAGAAATTTGGTTTCATAATTCAGGAGACCTACGAAAATTTATTTACAAAATTGTCTTGCTCTAAAAGATGTTGTATATTGATGTACCCATTTTGAATGCCAATGAAAAATAATTGTACAATTTTATGTTCAGTCGGAAAAACTAATTTGTGTATGATAACAAATGAAGAGCTAGGATGGCAGATGTTTCTCTTCAATAAACTTTATTTGAGCCCACAAAAAGTCTTTAATCTCCCTTGTGACATTACAAAAAGTTTGACGTTCTCAAGTTTCTATTTTAATTAAATGTAAGTCATTTGGAATCTTGCTCTTGCTTGGGTCGCACAAGTATCAGGATTTTTTGCCCTAAAAAGCGACTCGTATTTCTTCTAGCCTCTGTTAAGAAAAAGAAATAATGCAAGTATTAAACAAACTAATCAACTACATGAGCTACTCGAACAAAACGTTTTCATTCTGTCAGTCACAGCGAATTTGACTTTCTTCATGAGATAAACAAACGTTTCCACTGAAAAGAAGGGCGGATTTACTTTTTTCATGAGATGAACAGAAATTTTCTGCTTTTTGAGGAGCATGCTCCCAGAAGCTCGTGGCTCTGTGCTCGAACAAGTGGGAAACATTTGTGTGAGCGGCACGGGCCGGAATGAGGCACTCCTTCTCTACCTGGTTTTAGGGAAATCAACCCTTGCCCTAAGGGACACAAGCGAGACCTCATTTCCAGGTAACTTCAGGTAAAACAGAGACAGACACTCTCGCCCTCTGCCTACTGAACCTGTCTCGACTTTATTGTGCTTCTCAATGCAGATGAGCCTCAGTCATTCTACAAATTTAGTAGTTTAGTGATACGACATATGAGGACAATACTCTGTGCTCTATGAGAGATGGTACGTACGTATGTGTACGTATATGCTTAATGCAAAAGACGACATGTAAGGTACAGCTAATAAACGGAAATGGAAGAGAAGAATTCTTCCTCTGATGAAAAAATATAATTAAATGAGGCTTTCATAAGGAATAGTTATCTTATAAGGATAAGTTCAGGAGAAAATTGCGAAAATACACTTTATGAGTAACTGTTCTCTACTAAAAATAGCATAAAAAATGTTATATCTGTATTTACTTAGAATAGTGTGAAATTTGCTAAAGAGTGATGGACCATGTTCATGAAATCTCAATTTACAGTTAAAAATTGATGTGCTCAGATTTCTAAGAAAAAGTATACATTCCATACTGTGCATTATTTTTTTCAAATTATGCGAAGTCAGCTCATTACTACCCAAGCCTCTGAAAATATACAGTCTTGGATTCACGTGTGACTAGAAAGTTTGAAGATATTTGAGAATAAAATTATAATTTTCGAAAAAACTAAAGTAGAATTCGAACATACGAGTAGAAACAAGAAGTTGTGAGTAAAGAAATTAGAAAACGTATCACAGGAAATAGCGTGATAGAAAAAGATTCATGAAATTGGCCTGCATTTTAATATAAAAGACGGGCACTTTACACTCAGGTGCATATGACGATAAATTCAAATAGATTAAATAAAATGAATCAAATAGCACAACCTATTGAAGACAAACTTCTTGCTTGTCCAATATGATAGACATCATGACCCCAAGCAAATTTATCGAGCTATGTATGAAATTAAAAAAATAGTTCCTTTTAAAATCCATCCAATGTATTGGACAAAAATTTACAGGGTTATTTCACTTTGATGCCTGCGCACTGAATAGGCTTTACCTTCAAGGTGTTTAATTCATGCTTTTGCTTTGCTATCGTGCTCTGAAAATTTATCAAATAGGTCTGAAATAAAGCTTATTATAGTACATTGAGGCTTTTATCTAAACTTATATATGTAATTCGAGCTTTTTCTTCTTTCAATTAAACTGAAATACTGACGACCATAATCAGCTCGCATATCTAATAGAAACTGTAATATTAATTTGGATTGCATCTTTCCTTCGATTTCATTGAGTTTTTTCAAAGATTCTCTCTCTAGAAATTCAGTTGAGGTGCTCCAGAGCTCTAAGAATGTTGTAAAGCACTTTAGTATTTAAAACAAGATATCGCCTTTGGACATTGATTTAAGAATTTTACTGAATCAAATTAAATAAACGAGTATCCACTCATCCGTAACTGTGAAAGACAAACCGAACAGTCCTAGTCAAAATTCCTTAAATGGCATCTGGAGAACGTGATGAAAGTATTAATTACTCGTAGTCTATGGTGATCGAACACCATACCTAAAGGTAAAATTAAGTGATACGAGTGGTTTAGCTGGTCTAGCTCATTTTGTGTCTTGTGTACACATATTATCTTCGTTATTCCAGCTCTAATAACAACAGTTTTTTTCTGAGTGCAGGTGAATTGTTGGTATTTACCAGCTGACAACTTCTGGGTTGTTTCCTCTGTAATTAATAGAGAATAAATACACGCTTCCCTCTACTACTTGTTTTTATTGTACAACAAACAAAAACAGTAACTCGAACAGAAATCAAATGATGTTCAGTAATGCCGAGGTTACGCTTCATTTGTCGAAAAGATGGATTGCAGCAGGAAACCACCTCAATTCTCAGCCTAAACACAATAGGGCAGTCAATAATTCTGACACTAATCAAACCAGAATTCTTTCTCCTGGGTTTTAAGCGAAATGAAAAGAATATGGCAGCTAAGATCCGCCAGTTCATCTGCCAAGGTTTTTGGTCGATTTGAGACACTTTCTAGCTCATCACCGAGCCTTCGAAGCTCCGTCATTCTCTATCTATGAGCCTCCCATGGATGGAACTGCCTTTCGCCCACCTTTTTAAAGTGTTCTAATTCAGATGTCTGGTAGGAATAACATTGAAAAATAATGATTTCACCGTAAAACTTGGATGGCCCGATCACTTAATTAGATTTTGTGGCACGGAATCTGCGGACCCAAATGTCCATTAGGACACTCAGAGAGAAGTGCAAACCAAGATTCACAGAAGCTGGATCACAGAGTGGATTTTTCATTAATTTTAAACCTATTAGAAGTTATCTACCATTTCTCTGAATTTAAACAATTGTATTATACTTCCTGGGACCCAATTCAATGGAATTATTCCTTAATACAATCTGCCCATAGATCGAAATAAATTCTATTCCCTATTCATCGCTCTCAAGTGCCTGAAATTAATTTTCTGTACTTCTGTAGGTCCAAAATTTTCTTTCTAGTGATCCATCAGAAATCTTTATTAAACGATTATGCCAATTTCAGTCTAAACCTTAGATTATTTATATACATATATATATATATATATATATATATATATATATATATATATATATATATATATATATATATATATATATATATATATAAAATAGGCTATGATATCAAGTATTTATCATACCCATATGCTGACACATTTCTTCCTAACTTCAATATATCAAAGTCAGTGATTGCAACATAATGACGCAAAATAAAGAAAAAATATAGGGAAAGGTACTACAAGAATTTGAAAGCGTATTTCAAGTTTGGCTGAAAGACATAAATTCCGACATCCGGCCGAGTTCAGTGTTTGTAGGAAAAGTTTTAAAAGTGAGAGACTTATAAGAAACTACATCATATTAATACAACTTGCATTGCACGATGCGATGCTATAATAATGGATAAGAGTAACGTACAATGAAAGAATTCTGGAGGAGCAGAATTAGAGTTTCTACAGACGTAGAACCCGCGCATCAATACAGGAGGAAAATCATACGAAGCTGTTAGACTTACGTACAACTCATAGCGTTGCTCATAATGATACTTGCACATCTTTTAATTTTCTAGACTCTGTACAGATAAAATTACGATAAGTATATTGTGCATTTCGATTTTCTATTGAAAAAGAATGATTAAAACCTAGTATTAGCTATTACAAGACACAAATTTTGCTGCAATTTTAAACCAAGTTGTCGTAAAATTTGTGTCTTGTACTAACCAATGCGCGTGAACAGTCAGTTCATAAATAATGATTTTGACTCCTCCAACATAACGCATGAATGCGCCTGCCTAAATCGTTAAATGCTCATGAAAAGGCACAAGGCGTCCTGGAAGCTGAACCTTTGTGTAGATTTCAGGCTCCAGAACTTAGGAGGAATAACTTGCAACTGTTGTTCCGAGGCAAAGTTTGAGCACACACTAAATTCGAGCCAAGTTTGAGGAGCTCTGAGCTACAGTGGGAAGCTTCTAAACATATGAAATATGAATTGACCCTGAGTTTGCGTACTGAAATAATGCATCCTAAAAGTATTGACTTGTAAGATATCAAGGGACATGATATTAATTGTACATGTAAAAATAGTCAATGCAAAAGCAACTACTCATAAAAGAATAATTACATAATAGAACAAACTTTGATGTCCACAATTTTAAACTTTCTAACAAAATTAACGGATCGGGCATTTTGAATGGAAGTGCACGCTATCATGTATAATATATTTTTGAATATATATTTCGCACACACTCGTCAGTAGTCGCCTATGTTTTGTACGGATGTTGGGAGCACTGAAGTAAGAAAAATGACACTTTTGAGAGGCTCTCAAACCATCACTGAGTCCTCCCTGAACATTATGCTCCTATATAGTTCATTGATAACAATTATTTTCAGAAAGGTGCCTGTGTTCTGGACTGCAAAGCCATTCAACAAGTACCAAGTGATGACTTCACCATTAATTATTTCCCCATAAACCACGAGTTCAAAATGCAGGAAAACCATTTGACATCTGGAAGCTGAAGAATAATTTACGGCACGGGAAAATTCCCCCATCAACTGTATGTTTTCATCTGCACTGGCTTGCTGGGGCGAAGAGTTAATTGTTTTCCACCTGTTTGCTGCTTCCTTCAGGTGAAAGCTCTTGAAACTCGGAAATTTTAATTGGGCAAAAAGGATTAAATCCCAAGTTTAAAGTTGAACAGGTTGCAGGTGAGCTCTTTTAGAGCAATTCAATTAAAATTCCTACTTACTGTGTACATATATCTTTGTCAGAAAAAAATTAATTTCTGTTCCGTAAGACTAAACATTCTGTTCAGTGTCAGTGTATTTTCAAAAATTTGTATTTGTCTTGTGCAGTGCAGAAATTTTTTGTGTTAAAGATAAATTCTTACTGTTTACGTATTGTCAGATCCCTCACACAGTGTGTTAATTTATCAATGTAGTAACTGTGCTCGAGTAATTGTCATGCTGGACCCAATTTCTGTGTTCTACAATTTGAAACAGCTTATATAAATTGGGCATTGTTAAATTCCTGGCGATTAATTGATTTAATAACAGATTTCAATAACTATTTCATAATGGTCTTATCGTTGCCTGGTCTTTATTTCTCTATGGTCAAGTACTTGCTCCTGGTACACCACAACTCGACTAACCTACCCTGCATGGTTATCGAGTTTCACAGCCGAGCGGTACATACATATATCGGCAGCTAAAAGCTCCTGTAACTCTCACCGTAAACATAGCTAGCAGCCTGTTAAATTATGCGCAGTCTTCCACCGACCTTTTAAAACTCGTTGCTGTGC
Source organism: Trinorchestia longiramus (assembly GCA_006783055.1). Taxonomy (NCBI): domain Eukaryota; kingdom Metazoa; phylum Arthropoda; class Malacostraca; order Amphipoda; family Talitridae; genus Trinorchestia; species Trinorchestia longiramus. The sequence continues at coordinate 20,753 of VCRD01001000.1, read as the reverse complement.
TTCGGTACATTAAATTGTATATCATTCTGTCAATTTTCTTTTATCCCATTATTTTGCTCGTTCTAAATTTTTATTTTGTATCGTAGTTGCAGGTTTCAAGACACATTCTCATTTCTCTTTCGAAATTCTGCTCAATCTCGACGCAGTCTTACACTAGATTTTGGGTCTAGATCACGCTCCTAGTACAAGTCCTGGCTTTTGCGTAAATAAACCCTCAACGAACGAAAACCTGCTTATCTCTTCTCCTGAGTCATACCTATCGACCGGCCAGAAAACAGTCTCCCTTAAGGTGGTGATCCGTGTATCGTTGTCCCTTTACATTTACGGTAGTAGAGTCCAGCCATGGTTGCGCTTGTGAACCCAAGGTTAATGCATCGTGTACACATGTAGAGTAGAGCTCATTTTCTATACCGGATTACTGTACACTGTATACCCACATTTGCTAGGGTGTACTTCATCAGGAGTGTTCTGAGCACAAAATTCAGGACTGATGGTTTGAAACTATTAGGTTTACTAGGATGACAACTGAAATTGCTAAAGAATCTGTCATTAAAAGTTGAATTTACAATTACAGTTGTGATCAAGTTCCGATATACGATATACCCATTGCCTCAATTTCATAGATTATTATAGCTTCGTGAACATTAACTGACGTTTAGATGAAGGCTGTTTAATTCACATATACAGAAAAAAGAATGCAACTCTATCCTATTCTTCCGTACTCCACATAGAGAAATCATGACATATCTTCTGTTAAAGGTAAAAGAAGTTATATTTTATTAACTAATGCAATGATTATATCATACGTTGAACTTCATGCTTCGTTTTTAGGTTCTTACTTTTATGCAATTGTGTATATTGCAAGCAATTGTTTTCTTTACCTAACTGTAAAGAAAGCAATAACTTTAGGACTTAACGGAATTCTCAAGGTATTTTACGCAGAGAAATTGAACGAATACATGATGAAGAAATTTCCAATGAAGTTTACAGTACAGGCACATTTAATTAAAATACTTGAAGCCAACATTTTAAAAGCACTAATGATGCTCCAAGCAATTATTCCAGTCTTGCGTACTGCAACTTGAAGTAGCGCCTCGTAGGAGCTTTACATTGAGCTGGATGAAAATATATCATAACTCCTGGCGTCCAGAATCTTAGCATGATAGACGTGTTTCTCATCTACCGATGATCACACAGAAACAAAGGCAGTTACAAGAGCTGAGCCAAAGTCTTAACGCATCGTAAGCAGGAATACACAGGATTCGACCCTTGCAGCGCCGTCACAAGTATTTGTTATTATAGTATTCAAATACTGTACAGCCACGACTTTGTTTTTCAATAATAAGTCACGGGTGCTTGATGCAGAAGCGAGGCTTGCAATAATGCCTCTTTAGAGACCAGGATCACAGTCTTGAAGAATAACTCTAGAACAAAAACTGCTCCTAGGATGCAATTGATGCCTTCGGATGACCACGCCGAAACGACCAAGAAAATACTGTGCTGTCATGATATTTTCTCAATTTCTGCATTGTAACCACTCAACATTTCAACAGGAACTAAGAAATATCCCCTTAACCCTGTACTGTGCAATTCGTTTCTCAATGAGTAAAAATTATTAAGGATCTTTGGCATAGGATCTTTGAGAGCTACCTAAGGATGCTGTCATTTTAGGCAGCTCTCATGCAAATATAATACACTGCTCAGTAAAGTTAAAAGATGCTTACGAATCCTATCAGTCTGTAATGAATGCAGAACCAAACCAAACGCAGCGAAAAATTTCCTCTTGAGCAAATTTTAAAGTGATCAACTCTGAGGAAAGCTAAATCTTTGAGGTATGATGTCACTAAGAACAAACGTCCTTGAATAAACTAGGAATCCAACAATAACAATCTTGAAAGCACTTCAGAAATACTCTACTGAACGTCCATTAAAAGAGAATACTCTGAGCTCCTTAGAGACAATAGATGCATGCACAAGTAGGCGTATTGCCCGCTATACAAAACTTAAGGATTAACACGTTGACTCCGAAGTGGTACGTATGTGGACCACTTAGGTTCCGTAATTTTATCAGATCCTTCTAGTGATTAGGCGTACAAAGTGAAGATTTACACCAGTCAGACAATCGGAGGCAACGTGTTAAGAAGTTCCTCGGTAGGATGAGCCAATGCTGCCAGTACTATCTTGAGTTAGTCTCTTTCAGACCTAACCCAAGTGATGGAAAGCAGACCTTGTGACAGAACTGCGAGAACATACTAGTGTACCTGTATATGCCTCTTCAAGAAAGACCAATTTAATATAGACGAATGTGCGGTTTTCTTCCCACTACTGATAAATACAAAACAAAATGCTAGCTTTTGAAATGAATTAACATTAACTGTAATATTTAATGAGAACGTTTAATTATTTAGTCATGAATGTCGAGAGTGAATTTAGTGAAAATACGAAAAACATTGAGTTAGGAACTGAGGAACTATTGTGAAATAAAACGAGGAAGGCAGCGCACAACTATAATGTTCATGGTATCAAGAAAATCCTGAATACAATTAACACATCTTGGTTATACTGGCTTAGCAGCTGAGCTGCCTCACAAAATATTAAAAGTCTAGACCCTAATTAGCTTAATCCATAAACCTACTCGATTATTCTACACAAGAAATAAAAATCATTAATACTCCTAAAATACACAATACTTCAATTACGAAGTCAGTCGCTTAGCTAATTTTAATACTCGACATTACCAGGTAAGCAGTCAGAATATTTACTGGGTACAGCAACTGCTATGTACTTTGTTCGACATGCCGATCATATAACCCTTGACCGATCTTTACCCTTCATGTGATCACATAAATTAATTTTCATAGCGAAAGCCTAATTTTAAAAAGTACGCTGTGTGGATGCTGAGTTGGAGAGCAAGAAGCGTGTTTAATCCATTGAAATGACCGAGTTATCTCAATTAGTTAAGAGCAACAATTCATCACTAGACCTCCAATTGGCCTCGCGAGTGATTTAAAGCATTTCATTTTTTTTTAATAGGTCAACGTCTAAACTATTTAAACACTTCTGAAATTCACGAAGATGAAGTCCTCTATGGAAAGGGCGATATATCAATGAAATGTAGGAAATGAAAAATTTTCAGTTTCTTTCTTGCCATCGTACCTAAAAAATTTGCGAGATTTTGACAAGACGGAGAGACAGAAACTAAGCTCTCCTCCGGTGCTGGCGGTGCCTCAAGCAGCTGAAGGCACCTGAGTGCAGGACGGACGATTATTTCCTTCACAACTGACAAGCGCAGCAATGAAACAGAGTTCCCTAGTGCAGTAATAAAGAAGCAATGAAATAATTCCCGTGTAGAGTAATGAAGGACCATGGAAATAATTCTAAAATCCAGCAATAAAGAAACAATGCAATAGATCTGAAGCTTAGCAGTACAGAAACAATGACGAAGCAACTAATATTCAGCATTCTTTCAGAAGTTACCACCGCAGATTTAGGTTACAACTCAAGTTACCTAGACTCCTAGTCATATTACTGCTACCACGGCAACGGTGCATTTTGCCTGGCACTGCTCAGGCATAACCACAGCCTTCTAGTAGTACAGTTAATGAAAACACATTGAGATGTATCCGATGCTGCTTCATGTTCGTGTAGTCACTTCCTCCACAAGACGCATAGAAGTAAAGCTGGTCAGCCTAACTTCAGACCATAGAGCTACCAAGCAAACCTGATGAGTTCATTCGCGTATCAACCACCGCAACTGAGGTATTTCAGTGACACAGGACCACCTCGAGAAGACGGAACAAGAATAACCACAGAGGAAGTCCCTCATTTTGATCCATTTCCTATTTATATGCAAACAAAGTAGGGAAAAACAATACCCTGATCCTAAAATCTGACCCGCTATATATTTCGATGTCACGTTTTATAGCGATAAATGCCCATGAAGAATTAAGTTTTTTGTCTGATCACACACTGAGGGATTTGGTTCCACTTGTGGTAGATCAATGATGATCGACTAGCTCCGAATAATTACAATTATTATAAAAACAGTAGCGTTGCAGGGACACAACCTGTTCGACAGCAGCTCTCAAACAAACAAAAATTGCCTTTTCAATTTTTGGACGAAAACTCCCAAAAAAGTGGAGAAGACGATGAAAACAAATGTGAGAGAACTCTTTTGCCAACAAGGAAAGTAGGCCACCTCACCGAAAAGTGGAATAAGAAAATAAGGTTTATCAAACCTAACTAACATTCACAGTAGACTCACTAAGTGCGCAGTATCTGCTGGAGGAATCTTGAGGAATCTCTGACGATCACCACACCTTTTAGAGACCTTGACTAGGATCGACTCGATTTCTTTACCTCCCTTAAGAGAAGCCTGAGAAACCTATCTATCTCAAGGGGATTGATACGTCACCAAGATACGCTGAAGGATAATTCCTTTTAGATCATCCCTCTGTAGGGGCGGCACTAGACCAAGTAAAACGATTTAATTAGTATTAAAGCCGTCAACAAAAATAAACAAGTAGAAAATGAGAGCAGAAGCAACTACGCACAATCAGGAGTTTACCGAATAATACGTCACCTACTGCCCGCAAGAACAAACAAGGAATGAATAAAACAATTAGTTTATCAAACTATAACTAAAGCCTACAAGAGATTCTCATCATCTGAGCTCTCGATCAGATTGCTGTAGCTAGGACACCCTACAGAGTGCGACGTCCCGTAGATGCTTAAACAGTCAATACTACAATGCGCCTTTGGACATGATTCTAGCACTGCTACACACGTGCTACGCTCGAAGAATGCGCTGAAGAACACTGCACTACAACCACCTAAAAGAGAAGATAACCACCTCAATCCACTGGCCTTGAAATAACAATGACTTACAGTTAAACAGAAAACGCCCCGGCACAACTTGACGTCAATACATGAAGAAGAGCAGAGCTGAGCAGCAGGAGCTCAAAAGAACATTCCAAATGAAGTCTGGATATTACGGGACAAACATGAGAAGGTTCATAGGCTCAAAACTTGATTCGAAAATAGGTACAAGGCTGATTGACCTGATGGTCTCGAAGAACATGCATACTAGTTCATATACATACTTAATTTTCAGGATCTCAATAAATTTTCGTACACTGCAATTTAGCGTGCGCATTTTTTTTCGAACAGAAACCGACACACGTAATTACGTCCGGTCAGCGGAACACAAGTCAGCATTTTAACACGTGTGATCCGAAAAAATCTTGCGATTTTCAAAATCTATAACATCATTTTACCCCGACATTGCGGCAAAGGTATTTCAGCAGTGCGTGAACATCTTTAAAGCCTTTAAAGAAAATGAAGCAGAGAAGTACAATATGCAGGAGGATGAAAGACATGAGGTGATTCAGGCTCGGTGCTACACGCACAACTCAACACAGGACTACAGAAGAAAGTCAACTCAGCACACCAACAGCGTGCAGTTCACGCCTAATTCGATTACAATCGTTCTTATCCCACACTCCTACTAGATTAAAATTCAAGAATAAATTATTCATAAGTATGTATTTCAATTTCTACAACATAAAACAAAATTAATTGAGTATGCAATTAAGGACCTGAATTTTTAGTGACTTGGAAGCTCGCGTTTGATGCTACGTACCAACTAGCGACAAAAATAAATAGACAATTTCTCACGAAGTACTGCCGATTGTACGGTAAGGAGCTAGGGATACAAACCAAATACCCAAGGTGTACTGACGAGAGCAGACATCGTCAGCATACCCTCTTCCTTCACAACACTTTTGTAACGTAACCTGTCCGAACAAAATGCTAAATCCCTAATTCACTTTCAGAGTCCCGTCACTTCGAACTAAGTAACAAAGAAAGAATATGGCAAACGTTGATCTTTGAATAAACGGTTATGCATTTCTCTTGCTGATTCTTCTAGCATGATTTCGGATTCATAATTTAAATAGCAAAGTTCCTAGATATAGCACTTTCAAGAGGATGTTCCTAATTTCAGCAGTCACCTGTCCGAGGGAACCGTCTTGAGTCTGCATGCAACACTTGAGTCTGATATACAAGAAGGAAGCTTCGAAGGCATGCAATAATTGCGACGAATCACAGTGACTTGAGATATTTATAGCGCCTCAAAAAAATCTAGATGCTTTGAGCAAACGTAATATAAATGAGCAATTTCTGATAATTAAGCCTAATGCAAATAAATATATTCGATGTTCCTTTTAGCACACTGTGTTAAACATATAAAAGTCTCGATTCAACTTATTCATACGCAACAAAAAACACAAGTAAAATGTATTCATTAATATCATTCGTTTTCCGTGCCAATTTTAAAAGTACGAAACATACAAACTCGAAAAAAATAAAATAGAAACGGTTTTCGTTAGCAACATAGACAATGCACTGAAATGAGGTTGATATCGTGAGGAGCAGCACATAGAAAGCTCTATGTTTCAGACTGAAAAACTTTCATCATTATTTCCTGATTTCGCCACTGCAGATACAATCGAAGCGATCTCAGCAGTGATTTACAGTATCAAGATGCAGTCATTTAAGTTTTAGGGTCATGCAATCTTTGAGGAAATGGGAGTATCAGAGTTATCAGTATAGTGTTATATCATTAAGAGTAAGCCCCAAGGTTTCAGCGCCCCACCCATGCTAATACCGCATCCAACATCGAGCTACGCTCTGCCGCGTTTCGGTTATGTTCGTCCGCATGAGACGTCTTACATGTCCCGAAAAAGTAGACATTATGGGAAGTAGAATTTCCAAGGCCACAACCAGGTTTACACAATGTCTATAATAGCTCACGCACTGTATCGTCATTATGTTAAGTTATAGAATTGAATGTTTCAAGAATTTATTAAAGGCCTTCGAAATTCCACCTGCCCCTTATCACCAAGATAGCCACTCAGATCAGCTGGAAGGCGTCTACTGAAGCACAAGTTTCTGGCAGCGTTATAGCTCGGACATTCAACAAGGACATGTTGCACCGTGAGTGGCACTCCGCAATCACTACACTCCATCGCCGCTCGTCGTTCCATTAGGTGTCCATGCGTGTGGCTAATACGCAGGCGGCATAGCTTGATTTCCCAAGGTCGATGTTGTTGAAAGCTTGTGGCGACGGGAATTGCTGACATTTTAATTGAACTGAGTTTTAATCGTACTGGGCGGTCCAAGTTTCTTTCCATTTCCTGGTCATAGTGCTTTTTATCTCTGATTTATATCCCACGTAAGGAATAGGTTTCAAGGTGATCTGTCAGCGTGTAGCTCGAATGGTTGCTTCATCTGTCCTTTCGTTTCCCCTCACACCAACATGATTTGGCACAGAGCAAAATGTAACATATTTCTCACTTTGAGTCCAGCAGCTGAACCTAAGCGGTGTTGTAGATTATACTTAAGAATACCCTGAAGTGCACTGGAAAGTTTCAAGACAGGAAAGCTTCTGCTAGTCAGTCTCGTTCTGGTAGCTACTCAACACCCTCGTAACTTGCTCCACACCTACATCAAACTCTTTCAACATGATACAGTAAAACACGTTAGATGTTCACACATGTGATCAACTACCAAAGTCTGGTGAAGTTTGGTACATGAAATAAACAATTGAATACCTATTGTCAAAAAATTAAAAATTCACACTGAATATAATATCGCAAATTAAATTTTATAAATATTTTCATCAGTTTCGCACTACTCAACTGACAGGGAAAAGAAAGTTAAACACAGTGGAGAGAGATTACGGGCTGACTCTCTAGTATGCCTTGACGTTATAGAGCAGAGGTGGGCAAACTGCGACCGCGGGCCGCATGGCCATTTTTCCTAACTCAATAACTTGTGGTGGAATTTGAAATTGTTTGTTTGTATTAATCATTCTGTCTGAATGTTGTATTATCTTGAAGAACAATACCCAAGCTAAAATGAGAGTTTCACGTTCCATGTTTTTCACTTTCATTTTCGCCTTGTTAAAGTTTGCCCACCCCTGTTATAGAGTTATCCGGCAAGCAAAAAATGCAGCAACAAAAATCATTTAATTATAACTAACTAAAGTGAACGAGAGGATGTTGAAGTCCCTCTCCTCTTACAACTAATCGCTAACTACTCAGCTTCACTAGTCCGCTAGCCTATTTACACGCGTGCACGCTAGGTGAGGACTGCCTCACACTGTGTGACGGCTGCCTCACGCTATAAGCACCCTCACGCTACGATGACAGCTGACTTCTGCGCTCAAAAACGGAATGGTTCCTAGCCTTTTGTACAGAGGAATGTTTTGGCAATATGGCAGATTAGGTATTGCACTGACGTAAGTATTTTTGGCGGAATAAAGTCGAGAACAATAAACAATAGTCTCACTCACATGCAACACTACTTATAAGTTGACGAAAACCATTTCAGGACGCTTACTAAGCAGTGCTCATGCTATACGTGCCAGCATCTCTAGGCTGACTTGTGCTTATTTACACTAGGCTTTACTTACGGTCTACCACAAATCTTTTGGTTGAGAACAGAAATAAGAACGCGTAATATACTCAGTAATCACAACCTCAAAACATTCCAGATATAAGTAACGTTTGGAAACGTCCTCTGAGGTATGAGATGGTCTAGTTATACGCCTGACTCTGAGGATTCTGCACTGGATATGAAGCACAAACACACAAACACAATCTGTTCTCAACACTACCGTGAAGGTCGGCCACAATTGTAAAGCGTTCTAAAATAAGACTCGTGACTCCGAACAAGAGCTGTGGTGTAACACAAACAAATCACGTTGCGCAATGAACAAGAAAGAAGTACGACAACTGCCCTAAAAATTTCGTAAATAATTCGAAGTAGAAAGTGCAAATTATACTCGCCAGCTTCGTATCAATAACTTTAACCTTAAAAACAGGATTCAACTTGAACTCGAGCGAAGAAACAACGTGAGACCCGTACATCATGAGCTAAACTGTAGTCGTACTACAGCGACGTACCACTAACCATGTATGACACGTCAGCAACAGTTCCTTGGCAAGGATGAGAATTTACTGAGCATGAAGCTCTCAGTCGAAATACTGATCTTCCTCACGTGGGTGACAATGAGCAGAGAGCGAAGTTATTTTACTAAAAACAAAGCGTCAACAGTGGATTGAAATGTCGCTGTTTGTAATGGAGCACCTGGAGCAGAGCCTATGTAAACTGCAACGCTGTGTGAGAGCCGTGCAGGCTGCCCCGTAAACATACTCTGCACAGATGACAGACAGGTTTCATTGCTTAAGGAGAGCAGCATTGACTAATAAAAAATAAACAACACAACGTGGGTGAAAGAACACAGCACAACAGAAAAATAGGGCAGAAGACAGGTCAAAAAGCAAGAATTAAACATGACTCAGGGTATTAAAGGTGCTCAGAAGCATAATGAAAGCAAAACTACAGCCTGAATATTTAGTATACATGTACATATATAGCTGAAAGTTTTGGAACGATTTCAAAGAGAATATGTCTATTCAAGTTTCTAAGGAATTAAATATTCCTAACAACCCTCGATTTGAAGCCATTCTCAAATATAAGGAATCTACGATGTCCAATACATACGTGCTGAAAAACGCATTTAGATGAATGAGGAATAAGCGAAGCACGTACACAAGACAGAGAGAAAAGGGGATCAAAGAAATATGACATTGTATTTTCTAACATCGTAGATTTAGAAAAAAAAGAATGTGAACTGCAACGAAGAGCAAAAGCTATAGAGGGAATAATTGGCCACTTACATAAGGCTTTACAATAACAGTGGTCACGAGGATGTTTCAACGGTCGTAGCACAAGCATCAGTAACCGATAATACAAGAGAGGTAAGGCCTAAGAATCGGTCGAACGAAACACGCTTTTAATTATCAAGGCTATAATAGAAACAGAAAAATGACCTCGACTCGATAAAGTTAAGCACTAGAAACTCATCAGCAGTCGATATTTTTCTCTGAGGCAGGAGTTAAAAATACTTGACAAATACAAGCAAAGAAACAAAGAGCGCAATATAGCACTAAAGCAAACTGAATAAGAGCGCCACAAACACAAGTTTACGGTTAAGACATACTATGTAAAAAACCTTTGGTGAAAATTTGCAATGTTTTCGTATCAAACCGTCGAAAGATAATTCTTTCGGTACAAAGCTACAATGAAGATTCCGACAAAAAGTTTGTGTAGGAGAAGCAACTAGACCCAGTTCATGAATGACCTAATAAATCAGTCTATCTTGAGCTCACGTCCATTATATTGAGATCTCACATGCGGCTACTGCACTAAGTTTAGCTCGTCTAGTTTATTTTGGAGAACCAGGAAAAATAAAGCCTAGTTCTGCAAGACTCTAATTTCAAGCGTGCACGTCCGAGCAAACACTAACACCAGAGACGAATACAACAGCAGCAGCTGGAAGTAGGGATTAACACAAGTAGGCTTGCGAAGGTCATCGTTTTAACTCGAGTATAACTCATTCAAATTAAACACGATACTAATTTGTGATACGGAACTTTGAGCAGAAACACGAGCTACTTCGTCACAATAACTGAGATCAAATGAAAACGTGTGCGAGATTCAGAGTAGTTGCACGATGCCTCATTAGTGCAATACCAGGAGCTGACACTCACAATGAAACATCCACAGAACAATAAGGATAAAGCCGTAATATATATTTGAATTACATTAGAAAAAAGGCGTTCCGTCCAACACCATTATAGGTGTTAAATTACAAGTAAAATTCGCAGTAAAGATTCATATGAGATTCTAAGACTGTTCCAAATAGACAACGTTCACTGGAGTGTACAAACACCACCCGACATGCTCTCTAGGGAAGTTCTTCACTGTGGTTCAGTAAACTAATTAAGGACCCTACAACGACACCAAGTTTCGATTTCCCGACAATGTCGAAAAGATTTCAAATTGAAGTACTAGTGAACTAAACCTCTTATAAATTAAGACAATCGAAAAACAATAGACTTTTTTAATGAGTATAGAGCTTGAAGCTCGAGGCTGGCTCTTTCGCCAATCGATATTATAATAATTTTGAAAATTGTCGTCATTTGGTACGCTTGCGACGACGTTTAATTTAGAATAGATCCACGAATGAATTCTGTCCCACACAGGCAATTCATTTCCACCAGTTACGTGTGTCTCGAATTAACTTGCTGACTATACGAGTAGCGTGTCCACTGGATGACAGCTTCAGTATGGTCTGGTGAGTATCGAGTTCTTGCATGCCTGAGTCCAAAGACCCTCAAACTTTTGCCTGGCACCAAATTTTACAAGCTGAAAATTCACATCAACATTCACAATCTAAATATCAACTAAAGAGAATTTCAATGTATTTGTCAACACAAGCGGTATGATACTTGAATTTTTTGGCAGGTAACCACAGATTTAGCAAAAACTAAATCCCTATGTTAAACCTTATATTTTTCTATATTTTTTCTCAGCCGAGATACGGTCCCGAAAGGAAGATCATCTTTGGTGACAAGTTTCTAACAACTCAATAATCTTAGGAGCTGCAAGTCGAAATTACTGGAATAAATTATTGGTCTAGAACTGTGAGAATTGAGGTCTAAAGTTAACCTAAGAATAGGTGACCAAAAACGCATTACGTTATTCTGCAAAGATTTTTAGGTTTTCATAAGATGCATTAAGATTCAGAAGAGAAAATGCCGATAAATTTTAAATGTGCGGCAATGAGAAGATATTAAGAAGAAAATTTCGAGCTCTAAAGACCAAACTGCGTAAAAAACGTAACCGTCGACAAAGAATAGATAATAAAACAAGGAGAATTAATCCAGGAATTCGAGATGGGGGGCGTATAGGTGATACTGAAACCCAGGATACGTGGCAAACAAAAGATGACTTCCTTCATCCGCCAGCTGATTGAGAGCTCCCTCCAGCTCCGGTAGATGAGGGCGCTGGCTTGGATCCAACTGCCAGCAGTCCAAAACCAGCTGGAAAAAATGCATTGTGTCAATCAAGCTATTAACACACATCAGTTTGTGGCCGGTACTTCTTTAAAATCAGCTTCTTCACAAAGTATAGTCAGAATGAATCGCCATCAGGATCCACGCCATTAAACTGCCGAAAGGCACAATTAAAGACCCTACAACGACTCCAAGCGTTACGGGACCAGTAAACCAACTGAGACACCTCAAAAATTGAGCTTTGAGTTTTTAATGTAGTATCTACAGTACAATGCATGTATTACTCGTATTTCAATCTTTGCATAGTGGGTGCCACAATATAAAAACTCAAAGCCTAATTTTTCAGTTGCGTCAGTTAGTTTTCGGGTCCTGTAACGTGTGAAGCTATAGCGCTTCTGATAGTTTCGAACACTACCACAGTAATTTCTCCAGTTGAGTGGTATTTAAAACACGGTTGGCTTTCATAAAATTTACTTTCCAGTTCATTAAAATGTGATAGTTCATTCTAAAGAATAGTAAAAATCTATGCGAGCGTAAAACTTGAGTAACAATTGTCACGTGATTGTGCGTGGCATGAGTAGTCAGTTACGCGAGGCAGAACACGCAATACGAGATAGTCCAGTGAGTAAAAAACATAGCGGTCAGTAATAAAAGTCTGC
>VCRD01000999.1:155459-173198 GCA_006783055.1 Trinorchestia longiramus | reverse complement strand
GTACAGTGATTGAGCTTACGAAACTTCAGGGTGTCCTAGTGTTGCGGGACCCGAAAACAAACTGACGCAACTCAAAAACTCAGTTTGAATTTTTATAGTGATATCCACAATACAGTGCTTAAAATACATGCAGCTGTTGATGTACGAGTACAGCCTGGTCGTAAAAGCACATGAATGATTAATAGTTAAGGCATTTTAAAGAAATAGTCTTCAAAAATAGATATTGTAATCTAAATAAAACATATTTTATCTACTGTACAAAGATACATTCGTCTTTTTCCTACGATCAAAACTTTTTGAACTATACCTGTTTTTTTTAGGGTCCCGTAACTTTTGAACATCCTGCATAGGTTTATGACTAAAAGCAGTGATATATTTTGTAAAACTGCTTGATTGATAAGAAACAATGAGACGAAAGATATTTTGAAACTTCTTTTTGTGGGAATCCTTTCGCAGGCAACACCTGAGGTATTCTCTGCCCTCCTTACACAGCGATGATACAAATCAAACATACTTTTATCTTAGTGACAATGCTTTACAAACCACATAATGAATATCAGTGAATGAATTGGAAACTGAGTATAAAACAGTATTCATATAGGGTGGCTCTAAAGTTACTTTACCACTTTCAGGATTTATTGCGCAAAACCTATGAAAGATACAAAGTTCGAGTAAATTGTGATTAAAAGAAGAATGCTGTAGTTTATTGTACTTATGATACCAGCTGACCATATGAAGACTTACAGATCATTAGTTGGAGTAAGGAGGAGTTTGGGGCCACCCTATATTTGAACGAAAGCATAAATAAATTAAACATCCCATTGGCAGAAGCTGCTAGCCGTTTCACTCTCACTTTAACCTCATACATACAGCATGACACTAAAAACGGGAACTTTTTAAGAATCCAATAAAACCAAGACTGATGAAAGAAAAATATTTAATTTATAGTAATTGAAACCTTAAGACATGCTTTTTAAGAAACAGTGATATAATTTTCATTATTTGAAAATTACGTCCCGTAGATGGCGTCCTTCCGTACTAATGCATTCTTGAAATCTGCTGTTGAGATTCCTCATTGACCGCTGCAACATCTCAGTTGGGATACTGTGCATTTCATTCGGAATTCTCTGTTTTAACTCATCCAGAGTTCTTGGTCGAGTCATGTACATTTTACTCTTGAGATAGCCTTACAAGAAAAAATCACAAACAGACAAAGCTGGCGATTTAGGGGGCCAGGGAACGTTACCGAATCTTGAGATCATGCGGTTACCGAACAATTCTCGCACAGCCGCCAATGATTGCCGTGCAGTGTGTGACGTCGCTCCATCCTGTTGAAACCAAGTTTCTTGAACGTGTGGGAAATTCTTGAATTTAGGTGTTACGAAGGAATGTTACATCTCCACGTAACGATTTGCAGTGATCCCTGTTTATTTTCAAAAAATAAGGTCCGATGATCCCATGTAATAAAACAGCAAACCATGCTGTCACCTTACTCGCATGTAAAGGGCGCTCATGAACTTCATTAGCATGTGTGTCTGCCCAGTAATGGTAGTTCTGCTTATTCACGTAACCTGTGAGATCAAAATGAGTCTCATCTGACATCCATAACTTGCTTAAAAATTCATTGTCATTGTTAATGTGTCTTATCATTTGTTGACAGAATTCAAATCCCAGCTGGTAACCGTTTTCTCTCCGTTGTTGCACTATCTGTAGTTTGTGTATATGAAATTTCAAATCTAAAGTAACAATTCTGCGAACACTCTCCCAGGACATTTCAACCGCAACTGCTTGCTTACGAATTGAACGCCGCGTCCCCTTTTAAGAAAGAGTCGCGTACAACATCAATGTTGTATGGAGTACGATCACTTCTTTGTCGTCCTGTTGGTTTCTTCTTTAGGGCAGATCCAGTATCTTCAAAGTTATTAATCCAGCACTTTATCGCGTGTTTGGATGGAACTGCACCATGACGTCCCAAGTTTTGAAACGTCGGAACTCCCTCTGCGCAGCGGTCAAATTATCACCGTTTATATAAAACATTTTTATGGCGAATGCAAGCTGTTGCCCGTTCCACTGATCCATAGTTAATAAAAGGCCTTAGTGTTCACTTGCTCAAGGTCACTGTCTCGCAGTGCTGCCACTGGCTCATGTCTGCCAATACGCACTTCAAAAAATTTCGTTTTTGAGGTCACCCTGTATATAAACAGCCTTATTCTGATTTGGAACCAATCCTCGAATGCATTTACATCTTTGTGTAATAAAATCTGCATCTGGTTGACCAATCAGTAGATTTCCAAATGACAAATTTGCAAAGAAAATATTTCACCCGTGTTTTGCACGGAGATGTAGCGCCCATTTATGGGCTTCGGGGAGTTGGTGTTGAACTCGTAAGTTGGATGCAGAGGAGGGCCTTCATAATATCCCAGTTGTTGGTAGTTAGAGAAACTACTAAATGTCTTTTGTGTACCCACACGAACGTCCAATGAGCGAAAATAAGTTGTAGCTGTTGCATCACTCGAAGAAAAGAGGGAAACATTTCGAACAGCTGTCATAGCGCCCAAATCTAAAATGAAGTAAGCATTGTAGTTCATTCTCGAGCTGTAACATTCAGATATACTATCAACTCCCCAAACTCCATCGAACAAGTTGCTAATGTCTCTATCAGGATTGACGATGGATGTTTCAGTTGACAAATATACTGTAATAGAGGACTGGGCAGTGAGTAAATTTTTAGTCCGGTTGGTGAAACAGTGTAAGAAAGGCTCACCTAATGGATCTTGATTAAATGGCACAGATACAAGACTCAGTAGTGTGTATACACCCACGTCCTTCTTACAGAACGTGTTGCACCAGTCCTTGTTGCCGCATTCAGATGCTACGAGTACTGCACTGGACCTAGCAATGGTTTCATTCATAAATTCCCGTTTCTCCAGCCTCGCCTTGCTGATTTTGGTGATGGTCCAAGTGTGGCTTGCTGCTGCCGAGATGATGAGGAATCCCAGCAGAAGCATTGTCGGCCGACTAAGGCCTTTTCCAGGGAGATAGATGCCTTCCATTCTTACTCAAGTACAGTTAAGATGAGACACTGAAAAAAACAAGTACTGTTTAACCGTCTTTTACTGAGAGTAAAAATGGTTACACAAGATGGGTTATGGTTACACAAGAACATGCTTGAAGAGATAGGATGAGACTGTGTCTCGGAGTTTTGACGCTGTACAATGTTTTCATCATTTCGGATTTCGTGCGAGTTCACTTGTGTAAAGGTTAACTCGTCCTCATCTGTAAAAAGAAAAATGAAAAAAAAGTCCTATGTATTGCATCTACATGTATAGTCTTTGTTGTATGGTGAGCATACTAATCGGAACAAGAACTGAAAGAGTGATGTCAGAGAGGTAGAGGGAGTTTAGAAGGGGCATGAGGCCCGTGGATGAAATGCTTCTAGTTTGATATTGATAGCTTAGCTTAGCTTAGCTTTGCTTAATTCAGGTTAGCAGTGTCAGTTACATCGTCGGGAAATGTTGAATTTTTTACTCAAGAAATTGGACGAGTAAATACGGTCATCTTTAGTTTAAAAAGTCTCTGATCAAAGTAATTTGTCTATCTGTAGCATGCCAGGTCAGTCAGTAGCAGATTAAGAAAAACAAATCGATTAAAAATACGACATAAATATCTCTACTTTGTAGAATATTCTAATTTTCATACTCACATTCTGCTATGCATAGAAAGAAGCAAAACAAAGTTTGTTCATTGAAAATGGAATGGTTAAAAATATTCAAAAAATTATTGATTCATAAGTCCCCTCGTAAATTGAATTCAGGTATCATTACAGTTTCTAAAGTGTGAAAAAGAGGTCATTATAAAATGTTTAGACCGGTGAAATTGGGTTTCTCACAGATAATGAAGCCGCAACCTGAAATTCAAAAGAACTGCGACATATTGCTCGGTAATCGAAAAAGAAGAATCACAGAGTACCAAAAAGAAGTTGTGGAGTATTTGATAGCAATATTGTATCAAAGTTTTACATCAACATACATATTATACAGTGCTGGAAAACCATCATGTGAGCGACCAAGCGCCACAAAAAGCCAGCTTATATGAATATTATAGTCATCCATTCTAGAATGACAATTCAAAACACGTATTATTGGAGTCGTGCATCACTGGACCGAGTGGTACATTCTGTCTCGTACGAATAACAAGCCCATGCAATAAATAAAACCGATAGAAATATTTAAATAGAAGATTGTTGAACACGTTTGTACAGGCTTTCTGGATCCCGATAACTATTGAACTCTGAAGCGTGTTCACTTGAACTTTACTGACGTTTGTCACGTAAAATCGAACAAATCTAATTTAAATAATCGAAAATGACTTTACAAATAACTTGAAGCAATTATTCAACACGATAATGCAACTCGCTACCTTATGTAATTGTGTCGTATGCAATAAAATTCTCTGAAAAAACACAAACGTAATATTTTTGACAGCGTATCTATACAAAAAAAGATATATCTCCAGCAATTTTGATTTTTTACCACTTGTAACCACAATCAAATTTGGTAACTCACAAGGAGAGTAAGATTAATCAGTAGATTTGTAATTTAAAAACAAGCATGAGTCTCATTTTACCTGTGTAGCGCACACCCGGCAGAGAAGCTGGTCAATCAATAAAGACGTCGCCATCACACGCTGTAGAGGCTCGCTACAGTCGTGCGTGATCTGCTTTATGAAAAAACGTTCTGCTCCTCACTTAAATCTTCTGCAAAAAACACACCTGAAGCACAATAATTTCTTTTATCTTGTGTATCTTTTGTCTTGTCTTCGTAAATCATCTTTCCTCCGCAGTGCCTTTGAACTTTAATGTTCGATTTTAGGTAAACCTGTTTTAGAACTGTGCACAGATTAGTTTAAAATTAAACTTTGATCAAGTGGCTGTTCGTACGTGATCGGACTTGTGCAGTAAATTTTGTGATTTCAAACCGAATTGTTATTCACGCTCTATTTTAAAATACGCAATGAAATTCAGTTGTTGGTAACCATGATGTGTACATGTGATGTGTACGGTATATGATTAAATTAAAGTGATGACTATATTATTACGATTTTACTACTTCGTAAGGTACATTTATAAAACAGCTATTAATACATCATACACAGTCGAAGTAATACTTTCAAATTACGCTCGTTCATTCGAAAAACTTAAAAATTTCCATTAATATTTCATTTGGCATTTTGCGTAGAAAAACGACCAGAGAAAAAATGTTTTTTTCGGTAATAGAGAAAACAGAGCGAAATTTGCCAAAAAAAATATACCAATCTACCACATAATGAGGGACGGTCATGGATTTGATACACTTCAATGTCGGGCTCCACAATAGACAGAGTATTTATCAAATGTATTCGTTTAGTTAAGTTTGGGGATTTGCAACATCGGTGAAGTGAAGTCGGTACCAATAGGACAGATTTGAGTGAGAGTTTGGCACAAGGTGTACCTAAGTATAGGGGTGAAACGGAAATGGATACTAGGAGGAGAATAGAAATGAGCGCTTTGTGCTCATGTATTGAGTGGTCGGGGTCTGTCCCTGGGGTATGTTCTCTTCACATTGAATATCTTCCGCTCATCTGTCCCACTCTACACGAGTAGGAGGGATGATCTCCCCTCTCCCTTCCAAAGATCGCGAGACAATCCACTGCAACATCAGAGATACGAGTCTGTTATAGTTCAGGGTTGGACTGACGTTTGATATCTATGATATTTCACTTCGATCCAAATACTTAATAATGTCATAATTTTATTATGAATTACTCTAATATCAATCTTTCAAGTTGAGTATGTAATTCAGGTGTAGTCTTATGAGTGTATTCATTAGTTAAAAACGAGATTACATTCAAGCTTCCTCTATTTAAAATCATTGAAGCTCTATTTTTAAAAATTACTCCGTATTACTCAGTAGATATTTAAAATTACTGCTTAATTATTGATACTCCGTAGTTGACAATAAATTATTCATTAAAATAATTAGTAAGTAACTCACTGACATTAATATTGTAAGTATTGCAATATTCTTACAGTATCAATAGAAAATGACTTAACTAATATTCTAATTAATTGTTTGAATGATGCATGTAAGTACGCACTTTATAGT
Organism: Trinorchestia longiramus; assembly: GCA_006783055.1. Lineage (NCBI taxonomy): Eukaryota > Metazoa > Arthropoda > Malacostraca > Amphipoda > Talitridae > Trinorchestia > Trinorchestia longiramus. The sequence goes on along the minus strand of VCRD01000999.1, from coordinate 167,055 downwards.
AAATACTGAGGGTTAATTTAGAAGCAAAACAGCCAATGTAAATGATGAACTGAACGGAGTACACTGGGTCATCCATTGCAAGGTATTCGTCATCACTAAAGTTCTGCGTCTCCTAAATTTGCCACAATATCATCACACGTTTTTGTTTGGGGATTTTTTGCGCCCTATCTGTACCCTATCGACCAAAAGCCATTGCTTTTTCTAATACAGCCTGCCACAGTTGCGGTAAGGCTGTGGTCGTATATTGCCGTCCAGATATGACATTACGAGTAAAAAATTTGTGTTTAGGTTCGTGGAAATCTTTTCTAGTCAGCAGAAAGAAATTCGTTGAACGTTGCTCATTTCCAGTGATTCGTGTGAAGAAACGGCCTACTTAGTTTCACTCTAGTGTTTGATTTGTATTTGATTGAACTTCTGAGAGATCGTTTCCTTGAACTTTCACTGTAGCCTGACTCTCTGTTTTGTTTTATGCGAAATCTATACCATGTATAGAAATATGTATATGCGTTCTAAATAAACGTTATCCAGATATCAAATCGAAGCAAGAAAATGTGTTATTATGTATTTATATATTTGTTTACAGTAACACACAACTTTGGAGCATGAATGAATTTTTGGAGTTTACAATCCTTAATTGCCATCACGACAGTATTAAACGAACAATTGCAATTTATGAGTGACAGCAGATGAAACACGCCCAACAACTTAGCATCGAAATTCGAGTATTTAAAATGTTCACTGAACTTCAGATCATATTTCTTCCATGGGATGTTATCTTTGTTTTAGAGAAACAAAACTTGTTACGTGTTGCTCAGTAGACTTGAATTAGCCCTTAAAAAATTTATTATCATATTTTCGTCTTCCATCTCAAAGATCACTTACATAATAAGTGTTGCCAACTTTTCATTGCATAACACGTTCTAACTCCACAAAGGATAGAGAATGTTCGAATGTGACATAGAATGTTAGTATCACTTGTGCTACGTATTATAAACATCACTAAAACTAAGTACTAATTACACGAGCAAAGTGTTTAACACAATTTCAATTTATATTACGCAAATATTAGGTTATAAATGCACAAAATATGACATTTGTAATGACCTTGAGTGAATATTCATTATAAGTGAAAAAATAGGTGTCATAGTTGGCACGGACGTTTTATAAATACCAACTACCAAATGCATAAGATAAATACCATACTTGGTGCTTGCAAATGATGTTTTAGATTTTCTTGAGATATATACAAAAACTGAAACTGAAAAACTGATATTCAGAAAACTGAATATTCTCTAAACTGCAATATAGTTATGAATAATATCTTATTTCTTTTGCATTAGAAAAGGCTGGTAAAAATTGACTGAAAATATGACGTTATTTTACAAGATGCAACTAGAAAGTCTAGCTTTAGCCTCGTGCTATTGGAAGATAGAACATCCGACCATTGATGAATGGTCGGTGTACAAATGCACAGATTTTTACTGACAGTAGCCATTTTCTGAGAAATCTGCATATTAATACGATTGTAACTATGTATCTCTGTGCGTCACATGCTTCATCAATAAATTGCGGTATCTATGCTACACCTTGATCATAAACCTTCACTCTTAAAGATTACAGGAAATCTAATCTAATACTAAGAATGACCGTTGTGTCTTTATATATTTATTTATATGTTTCGTGTCACGCTCTTAAGAATAGATAGGACGAAATTAGCACTGGCGGTCTTGGTTTCAGTTCACTGGTAAATTAATACACTTATTTTCGCTGTATATATGCACTATAATAAGTCACTTTCAAAAAAATTAGAGAGATACAGAGCCTTATATACTCGAATCCGTATTCGTATCGTGGATACAGAGTTCAGCGGGATATTGCATATTACAATATACATACACAAGCTCGCAGTTGCTTTCAGTAATGCTGAATTTCTGTATCTAGGATATGACACGAATGGCTATAACTACTTCTATTGCGGCTCAATAATACTGTATTCTAAATGTTTATTACTATCAAAAGAAAAATAAGTTACCTTTGAAATAAGCTTAAGCATGGAAACTCCACTCGAACGGAAAAAACTGAATCGAGAGCGAAAAAGAAGAGCGAGAGAAAGATTATCTCAAGAACAACAAGCTGTTGTAAGACAACAGAGGCGGGATCAGTATGCAAGTACAGTATGTATTGCGTTCTTATATGCAATTTTATTTAATATCTTTCCAGCAGTATTTGCCATCATTTTTGATGACACGGGTACACTAGTTTGTTAATATGGGCCATACCTTATCTTACTTAGTTAAATTATGTACGTACTTTGAGTGTTACAATCATTATGGTACCTTAATTTTTGCATCACTATTTTGCAGTTATTCCACTATATAATAATACACAGTTTGTTGCTTGCTCACTGGCTTGCTTGCTTGCTTGGTCCGTCTTTCTCTCACGCTCTTAAGAAATTAGATAGGAGAAAATTCGGTAGGGTATACCTGTATTGTAATCATTGTATCGTGGATAGAAAAGGCACATCCTTCAATGTGGAAACCATTCGCAAAGCCTGCGTCCACTGGCAACTCAAACAAAATATTTCCGTAAAAACACGTGAATTTTCTCGTGTGGGTCTACTAGTATATTGATACTAGACATTTCCCGTGGACATTCCACGATTTGTATTTGACTAATTCGATATTATTATAACGATGAATGCATTAAAGATTAACAACGAATTATTGTGTTTTTAAAAAATTCTCTTTATTAATTTCATTCAAAACTTCCTTTCTGTATCTTATCTACGATAACATGGCTCAGATAGTACCCGTTGAAATTCCTTGGTTTTAAATGATAAAATTGAGTATCTATGAAATAAAATACATTTTTCAATTTTACCCGTGAATATTTTTCATCAGTATGTACAAAAATTCATTTTGTATCTTATCGACCGATAAAATAGCTGTGTGAAAAACAAAAGCTAATAACAGAAAAAATAGAGTATTTTATAGTGATCCGGCGTCTGGTATCCACAATACAATGCTTATAAGACATGCATACTCGTTCTGATTTCAGTTCAATAATTTCTCTTCTGTAATAGATAGGAAGTAATGGGATGGGCACAGAGAGAGAGAGAGAGGTGGAGATATATTTTTTATTATACATACATACATATATGTAGATTACTGATATGAAAGTCTTACAACAGCAATAAAGCACCATGTAAACAGCTGCTGATATTGACGTGTTTCAGAAGTCGATGCAAAAGTTTTTGATGAAGCTTCTAAATTGATACCAGAGAAATCCACTACTTTAAATCCATTAATTTTTTATTGCTTTATACTCGTAATAAATGGAGACTGACACACTTTTAATGTATCAAAGAAGGCTTCATTGTGACAATACTGGCACTAATTTAAATGGTAACGTTCATTGGAATGTATACAATTTAGTTTCCAACGAATGGCATTTCTAAGGAAAACTTAATCGGTAACGGGAACTGGCATTGAGACTGGCACTTATAATTGGTAACGTTAGGTAGCATTGACCACGTTAAATGAATTCAGAAACGCTAGTTAGAATCTCTAAGGCTTTCCCTAATTGTTAAAGCCCACTGAAATTAACAACATTTCGTGGTATCAGCCCCACTGACTGCAACTGCTACTTCAATGAATGTTCAATTTTTTCAAAAACACTACTTATCATTTTAGGCACGCTCAAAAACTTAAAATTGATTGTGGTAGAAGCTGCTATGAATGCTTGTGGTTTTGCCCTTCAGACGATTGTTTTTTTCAGCAGCATTTCCTGAACATTCATTCAGGCCCCCAGTATCTCTGATACGTCTATTGCTCAGTGTCTACACTTGCCATCTGTACCATCCTTTTATTGCGAATAATAGGGTAGAAGAGAGCTTATTTACACTGTGATCAAGTAGAAGGACATTGGAGGCTCCAACGAGGCCCTGTGTTTCCAAAATTCATGAATGATAGTGAATGAGCATTTGATTATTCATGATTCCTTCTTAAAGATAAATTTGGATTGGTTTTATCATTGTTTGTGTTGGAATTGCAGGATACAATGCCTAAATTGCATTACCCCGTCGAACTTATAAGCTAATAAAAATTACATAATCTCATGACTTTCCACAGAATAAAATCATTGAAAACGTAGTCTCTCCATAGGATTTTTTAATGAATTACATGGTAATTCATTTCAAACATTTATTAGAACGCAAGCGTTCAAGTGATTCAAAAATTTCATGAATCGTCACCATGCATTTCCTACATTTCTTCACACTCACAACCATAATAACAACTTTTTACTGTTGAAACAAGTAATTTTCGTCGCAATGTTTCAAGAATAACAAATTGAGAACTGGAAATTCAAGAGCAATTTTATGTGATCACTTTTTATGAAGCTTGTGGACAGGTCAAATGGTCCCTGACTCCTGCAGAGGTTCAGATTGTACAAGGAAGGATCTATTTTGAGAACACCCCTGCGAGTTGGGCGGAAGTTCAGCCGTAAAGTTGAGGTGAGGGAGGGGCGGTAGAGGTATGGACTGGACGACAGGCGTTATCGGTGCGGCCAGCACTCACTCCAAAACCTCTGGAGAAAATTCTTAAAATTTAACAACCTTGAAATCTCTCAAATGAAGCAAATAAAATTGAAATTCGTTTCCGTTCATCCCAGCTTCTTACTCGCCTATAAAAGCTTGAGAAGAATTCGACATCGGCACTCTGAGCAGCAGCATCAGGGTGTGAGGACAGCTTCAAAAATCTTAAGAAATTCTAAGCTTTGTGTACCTTCTGCAACATCCGATTGACTGTAGCAGCAACGGTGAGTGCAAACACAACTTCTTGCCTCTACATTCGCTTTTTCACTCATGTTTGAGGTACAGGTACTGAGAAGCATGGAATACTATGATTAGAGTACCTTATTTCTTTGAGAGATCTTCGTATAGGTTTTCTATTTTCAGTGTTCATTTAATTCCATCTATGGATAAGCTCTATTACACAATATTAACAATTTTTTGTAAACAGAAAGGAAGTTGGTTATGTTTTAATGTAAAGTTTGTACGTCGCTTGTCGTACTTCTAAAATGTTCACACTGATTGATTGCTATTGTACTTTCGACCTGATGGCTTAGGTTTCATGCCAATATTTGACCTCCTGGTAATAGACGTATGCAGAATAATATAAATGAAGATTTCAGCGAAGACAATTCGTGCATGTACTTCGATTAAGCATTTTATTTTTAAGTTTCAAACCTTCAGAAATATTAGATTTTGTTGTCTTCTGAACATGATATTGCATAACTTACTTTTAAACTAAATTATTGTGAGTTACGTTGTCAAAAAATATTTAGGTTAGCAAAATCATGCATTCTTTTTATAGGATGTGTTTCCCAGACAACTCATCTTGAGTTTAAATTTACTTTATGTGTGCATTGGCTGAAGTCACGTCAATACATATCCTCAAAACAAGTGACTGCTAATTACGGGAAGGTTTTGTTTAGAGGACTAGGCATCCAAGATCACCGTCTTCACTTCCACTGCATTCAACTTGCACGACATACCAATACATGATGTCATTAGAAAATCTGCATCGGGTTAATCAAACAAGAACCAAGACATCATCTGCCATAAGGAGGTAACAGGGTTAACAAACAGCTAGCCACTGTCAACTCACGAAATAGTAACAAGTCTATGACTGATCAGGACTATGAAATTGCTCCCAAGACTAGCGGCCAGTTCTGACATTTGTCAAAGTTTCAAGTGTTCTTTTAATCTGGTTAGACCAAATATCTAAAACGTACTACCTGTGCTTTTCACGAGATCAAAAAAATAAAAGTGGAGCTCAAAACATTATGGAAAGGTGTGAATCGGTACTCAAATTAGTGTGAAATGTAAACGTAACTTTACAGTTTCAGTTTGCGTCAAACGATAAATAACTAACCCTTATTATGCTCCCAATTTAAATTTCACGTTATCAAGTATGTGGAACTGGACAATCCTTAATAAAAAAGTTATTTCATTCAGACATTCTTAAGTTTAACAGGGAAGCTTCCATGACTACAGTGTCATGTAAACTACACTGTACTAAAGTCAGTTCTACAACGTCAGAAGCTTACTATATGAAAAAGTAATTGTAGCAAAAACTAGCAAAAGTGCGAAAGTGTAGCAGTAATTAATAGAAGTGCTAATGATTCCAACTGAACATTGTAATAACTTTCAGTCAGTGTTTGATGACTTTCGTTTGATTGCAACTTTACTTTACATGTTACCCTAAAATTTGAAATTACTTCTGGTAAATGTTTCCCTATTAGTAAAAATCTAGTGTACAGAAAAAACTTCTTGTAAGAGACTTTGACTAATAATTTCCACTGATCAAACGGAAAGCTGTTAATGGTGGCATTTGAATTGTTTCTCCACTAGAACACTAAAAACACATTTGAAAAACAGACTTTCTGCGTAGATCAGTGTTACTCAATTTCTCCAAAAGCAATATCAAAACTGGTTACTCGTTCTACATAATTCTTATTTATGCTCAGAATGATTTTGTTGTATCATTAGTTCAATGATATATACTCGTAGAATTGATAATAATTTTCAACTTGATCTGTCTCGAACATGTCAACGTATAAGTTGAGTTCAGTACCTATTAACATTATTTAATCAATTGGTCAATTCAAAACGTATTCATTTTGTCTAGAAAGTTCACTCTGAATGTATATTGTACTAGCATTGTAGATTATGATATTGATGAAGGAAGAAGGAAGATCTGTGTAAAGAGGCAGTCCTGGGGTGTAAATCTGAACGGACTAATTATCTACCAAAATGTTTGAAAATGGCTTTTGGGACACAATTGACTGCAATATCTGATGTTTACTACACATATGAGTTAATCTTTACAGTAATGTACGATTTGGATCCGAGTCGTGCCTCTTGAAGTATTTTCTCTGTGTTCACTTAAATTCAAATACTTTTTCCATCAGGTGATTCAAGGGATGCTCATTGATTGGTCGGACTTTTATGGCGGAAGTCAAACTGAGTACAGCGACAGTGGCGGAAAACCTGCGGTGTCCAGCAAAACTGGCTTTTACGGCAGAAAAAAAGCGTCAGGAGGCATTTTGGTTTCGGGCCAGACTGGATTACCCGGCTCACGTGAGGTGTCCGGAGCAGGGAAGAGAGGTAAAAAGTTTTTAGGACCTTACTCTCAAGAGAGTGAACTCTACAGTCGCCGGCAAGGTTTTTTCACTCTTCGCAGTTTGGATAAAGCTAGAAAACTTTCGTTGGTAGTTGCTGCGTCGGTTGTGCTGCTGTGCCTGCTAGGCGCTGAAGGCCACATTGCTACTGGGAGCGATTGGGCCTCTCACCAACGCAGGTAAGCCTAATGTTACGAAACCAATCTGTATACTAGAGATAGAAGTTAAGAGTGCGTCTTACCTGCCGATCAAGTAGAGCAGAGACTCATTTGCAATTTTAGTACTTTGACACTGCACTTTGATACAAAGCAGGCGTGTAAATGTTTAGAACAAGACGCAGTTTCATTATAACCAGTCGAGTAGCGTAAGAAAAAGTTGAAGTCAATCGCCAATATAGTTCAGACATAGAATTTTTGACACTGAAAACGATTTCATTCTCTGGAGCACTCTGGTTCATGAATGTTGTATTCCTTGTGTAATTTTATCAATGTTGCAATTGCTCGTAATTTTGATTATATTAATTTAGTTATCAATGGTCACGCATGAATGTATCACTTCTGGTGTTCCCCATTCACTGTAAACCCCAAAGACAACCATCTCTTTGGGCATCAATAGCATAAATTTTCATTTGTATTTTAACATATAATAAAGATTTGAGGTACAAATTCAAACTATGGTAACCATATTTTATTGTCTACAAATTCAAACTTAGAGATATAACTGTAATCTCATTCAAAATGAACAATCAGTGCAAGTCAAAAGCTTCAAGCTGCGTGAAAAAAACAACAAAAAAATCTTGGAACTGAAATTTTAGTTTAGGAATAATATCGTTGAACTTCATGGAACTGAAGTCGTTGACTATCGAGAGGTTCTTGGTGAACATGAAAATAACTTCTTAATACAGGAGTCCAATTCCTTGTTAGCTGCGAAATGTATGCAAATTATGGGTCATAATTTTTTCTTTCATTTTCATTTCATTTTTTAGTCAAAATTCCCATGCAATTTCAAAACTAATAATGAAATACGCAAGGAATGTAATATTTATTTTCAGGGTTTCGGCATCTTCCAGGAAATCTTCAGTTCAGATCTTCGAAAATGCTTGCACACCTGACACCAAGGTTAGTTGGTTCTATGGTCGTAATTATTGCATATGATGATGCTAGGAAAAATCTTTCAACTTATGTAGAATTCATAGATATAATCATAATCAAATTTGCACTTCTGAGATGTTTTCGCCTTGACATTTTGAAATTCTTCTTTGCTCCAGTAATTGAATAACAGTTTATTTAAAAAACACATTTACATGTACAGTGGGGGGAAACAAGTATTCGTACACATAAATTGTTTGAATTTTTTGTATAACCAAGTAATAGATGAACATGATTTTCATATATATATATATATATATATATATATACATATTTATATACATATATAATATATATATATATGTATATATATGACTTTATACAGATGTGTAATACTCATTTATAGAAAAAAAATACAAATATATTTCTACAGATGTAAACAACATTGTTTATATTAATGGATGAAAAAAGTAATCGTACAGTACAAAAAAAAATACATATTGCTTCAACATTTAATACTTTGTAAGCCTTTATTTGCTTCAACAGGAACCAATCCCTTCCTGTAGCTCACAACTAATGATTTGCAAACTTTAATTGGTATTTTGTCCCATTCTTCCTGGCCCACGGCCTTCAGATTCGTAATGTTTGTTGGTGCTCTCTATTTTATTTGGATTCTTAAGTAGCGTCACAGATTCTCTATTGGATTCAGATCCGGGGACTGATTAGGCCATTTCAGGACATTTACACTATTATCAGCAAACTATTTCTTCGTACATTTCGCTTTGTGCTCACGATCATTATCCTGTTGAAAAATCTAATCTGGAGGAAGTTCAAGTTTCTCAACAGAGAGCATTAAGTTTGCTTCTAAAATATCTTGATATAGTACGGCATACATTCTACCGTCTATTGCTGATGTTTTACCAGGTCCTTTCGCAGAGAAATATCCCCAAACCATGATGTGGCCACCACCAAACTTGACAGTTGGAATAGTGTTCTTTGGGTTGAAGGCTTCACCATCCTTCCTCCATACATGGTTCCGAGAATTATACCCAAACAACTCAACTTTGCTTTCGTCTGTCCATAGAACTCTTTTCCAATACGATTTTTCCTTTTCCTTATGTTCCCGGACGAATTCCAATCTGGCATCTCCGTGTCTTTTCAATAAAAGTGGATTTTTACGTGGGAAGCGCGATTTTAGACTATTCGTGTGAATTTCATTGCTTATTGTCCATTTGGTTACACAAGTTCCTGATAAACGTAGATCATCCTGCAACTCTTCACGGGTAACCTTTGGATTTTTTCGATTTGACGCATTAATTTCATCGATGACCTTGGAGAAATCTTTATTGGAACACCTGTTCTCCTTTGGGCTTCTACTGCTTTGAGTATTTTATGCATTTCTATGAATGCACTGATAGTAATGAATGGAATATCCAGATTGTCAGTCATCTTTCTGTAGCGTTTACCTTCCTTCCAGAGCTTAAGAATCAGTTATTTTTTCGAATTAATCAATTTTTTGTCTCTTATTATGATGAGAACCTGATCGTACGAATGTCAAATGCTAAAGGATCTGCTGCTATTTTTTAGTTCACTATAACTATACTGTTAACATTATTGGAACATTCTAGAATATTTTACTTAATTAATTAAAAATATTGCAACAATTTAAATGCTTTAAAATTCAAAATATGTACTTTGTTATACTGTACGATTACTATTTTCACCCATTAATATGGATAAATGTTATTTAAACCTGTTAAAATATATTTGTAGACATTGTTTTTGTATTATGCATCTGTATAAAGTTATATGTATGAAAATCATGTTCATTTATTACTCGGTTACGTAAAAAATTCAAAAAGTTTGTGTGTGCGATTTCTTGTTTCCCTCCACTGTATCTAATTTACCACAAACAAAACGAGTTACCGTGAATGCATTAGGTAAAGGCGCATATTGATACTTCGTAAGAAGCTTTTAATTTTCGAATGCTATGTGCTCTCTTACTAAATCATTTTTATATTGAGTGAAAATATGAACTTTTTTATTCCAGGACCAGAATGATGCATCTTCAACAAAGTTCAGTCACCTGCCACTCAACAGCGAAGAAGGAATCAGGACCAACCATTATTACAGAACCCACAGACCGACAACAAATCCTTCTTCTAATGGATTGGTTCCAGATGAAAAGAGGTTTAACAATGCTAAAAGTTTCAGGGAACAACGGCTTGCGTCTCGCCAATTGATAACCACTGCTCGAAATTATGCCAATTCTCCATTCAAGTCTCAGAATACTTTGGAAAAGCAGTACCGAGCCCTACGTAAAGTAGTAGCATCCCGACAAAATGTCCATAGCGAAGATGCTGCAAAAATTAACTCTCCGTCCAAGAGAGCCGAATCCAAATCATGGTTAGGTCGACGGCAACAAGATGGGACAACGCAATCTACAGGACGCCGAGTGGACGGTAGAACGGTCAAAGAACGTAAACTTGACTCGAGGATTCCTGAAAAACAACTTGGCAACAGAGCAAGTGAGCGTCGGATTGAGGTACGAAAAATTAATGCTCGGTTAGTAGGTGCTAGTCCAGCTCCTAAGCCACAACATTCATTTGACATGTCGGAGGAGCTCTCAGCAGATGCTCGAAGAGTTGATACCCGTCGTCTCAAGAAGACAACTGGTGAGCGCCTAGTACATGCTCGCAGAGTTGATGGCCGTCGTCTTGATACCAGGAGATCTGACGAACGACTAGCCGAAGATCGCAAAGTTGATGCTCGAAGGTCTAAAGAACGCCAGATTAATACTCATAGATCTGAGGAACGTCGAGTTGATGCGCGTAGACCCGAAGAGCGCCGAGTTGATACTCGTATGTCTGAAAAACGCCGAGTAGATGCTCGTAGATTTGAAGAACGCCGAGTTGATTCTCGCAGATCTGAAGATCTCAGAATTGATGCTCGCATGCCTAAAGAACGCCGAGTTGATGCTCGTACATCTGAAGAACGCCGAGTTGATGCTCGTAGAACCGAAGAGCGCCTAGGTGATACTCGTACGTCTGAAAATCGCCGAGCAGATGCTCGTAGATCTGAAGAGCGCCGAATTCTTGCTCACAGGTCTGAAGAACGCCGAATTGATGCCCGCACATCTGATGAACGCCGAATTGTGGCTCGTCAATCTAATGATCGTCGAGTTGATGGCCGCAGATCCAATGAACGCCGAATTGAGGTTCATAGATCTGAAGAACGCCGAATTGAGGCTCGTAGATCTGAAGAACGCCGAATTGAGGCTCGTAGATCTGAAGATCGCCGAGTTGATGCTCGCAGGTCTGAAG
>VCRD01000999.1:130454-147196 GCA_006783055.1 Trinorchestia longiramus | reverse complement strand
CGAGTTGATGCTCGTAGATCTGATGAACGCCGAATTGATGCCCGCAAATCTGATGAACGCCGAATTGATGTCCGTAAATCTGATGAACGCCAAATTGATGCCCGCAGATCTGATGAACATCGAGTTGATGCTCGTAGATCTGATGAACGCCGAATTGATGCCCGCAAATCTGATGAACGCCGAATTGATGTTCGTAAATCTTATGATCGCCGAATTGATGCTCGCAGATCTGATGAACATCGAGTTGATGCTCGCAGGTCTGATGAACGCCGAGTTGATGCTCATGTACCTGAAGGGACACGCATTGCGTCAACTTTTTCCACCAGGCGAGCTCATAACAAACGTGAATCGACAGATCGTTCGTCTCGGTCTAACGGACGACTTCCTGCAACTCATCACTCAACGAAGCCAACTGTGCGAACCCGACGTCTCTCTTCGGATGACCACGAACTCACGGCAACAGTTGTGTTTGATAAAAAACTTACGACACTGCAAAAGATTGTCCCAAAATCTTTGGATCGGCTTTCTTTTTCTAGAAATGCCCCGAAAAAAGTACCTGCTCTCTCTCCTGTGAATACGCTAATTTCATCAGCTGTCAATGATGATTTAAAGGCTGGAGATTCCGCTTTCGTCGGGAGTTTGGATCTCAAACGAAAGGAATTCGACGCTGGAAAAAGCTTGGTGAGTTGTCGCACCTGCTCAGAATACGGCAAGTTTAAAATCGTCTGTTATAAATTTCCTATAAAAATCGAGCTAATGGCGGCACTATTCTAGGAAATGAGTTTGTTAAATGCAGTTCTCTCTTCCATACATGTAAGATGTTTCTCCACTACCGTTTTGAAGGATCAACGGAGTTTTGCTTTTCAAAACGAAAAACATTTTGTCGCTCAATCACATAGTTATTTAGAATAGAATAGAATAGAATGAGGCTATAGGAACGAACCTTCTGGCCCATTCTTGGGTCGGATAATTACTTCGATAATTATTCGGTTGTTTATCCAAGTCCCATGCCGTATTTCTAGCCGCGTCAACCATGTCGGCAGCGGGAGAACGTTTTTATTTTGATATTTTTAACTTCGTTTTCTTTGTGTTTCAGATTTCCCTCAAAAATTATGATGAGTCTACAGCATATGAACATTTAAAGAGGTAAGTAAAATTTGATTGCCTCAGTGCACTTTGCTTGATGCAGAGTTAAATTGAACTGCGGCCAGTCACTGTTGGTGAGCAGTTTTCCTCTTAACTGAGGTGTCATTGCGTGCAGTGTTTGTGAGTTCTAATGTTGTAAACACTGAGACATTTGTTGTGGCTTCCTTAGAAGTATGTGAGTATTGACTATTTTTTACAGTCAGATACCAAAACAGCTTTAGAGCAATGTATTAAATTCGCTCGTGGATGGAAATTGCAATATGACAAAAGAATGGTTGAAACAATGAAAGTATAGGTCTTCATTTATTAGTTCTACATGTTCATGAATATGCATATTAAATGTTCCTTTTAGTTAGAATTTCGTCATAGGCTCTTTTTAAAAGTTGCTAACCTAATGGCTTGTTTAAAATCCTTTCACATATTGCTGCACTGATTTTGCACGCACCTCGGTGATTATTAACTAACACATCAAATTGCATGGGTCATTACATTTTTTTACAAGGCTTATTAAACCAGTGAATAGAAAAATACTTTCAATACAGAGTCCAACATGTGGCCCTCTACTGACAAAAGAGGTTGAACGTTAAACTATGGCAGTGGTTCCCAAACTTTTTGTGATCAAGTACCACTTGGAGGTCCCGTACAGTCGCTGCGTACCACCTGGTTCCAGAGAAACTAAATTCGATCAGATATCACTTTACTTCCATAATTGTACAAGTAGTACACGCAAATCAACTAAGATTTGCTAATTACAAATCGTTGCCAGATTACCCTATGTTAGGCAGTAAACATTTTCTGAAGTAAAATATAACAAAATAAAAATTGTTCATGACCCCGAAAGTGTTCGCGTACCACCTGGAAGGCCCTCGCGTACCACTAGTGGTACGCGTACCACAGATTGGGAACCACTGAACTATGGCATTTCCTGCGCAGGTTTGACGTCACTACCCGACCATCAGGAGCGTGGGTGACGGTGGCCGCTGTTCTGGTGGCTCATGCACTGCCTCACCTCGGCCNACCACTTGAGTATTTAGGCTCGGATGTCCGTACTGATCAGAAGTACTTTTAAGAAATCTCTGTACGAGCGTCTGAAGTATAATCAGTGTGCTGTGTTTTAAAGTTCTCGCCCTTGTCGGTGCAGTGCGTCCAATGTATTGTGATCACTGACATGGTATTTTAAGGATACATACAAATGTGACAAAGCAGGCGCTCAGCTCCGACTATAATATAAAATATTTGCTGCATAAGTAACCAACTCATATACATATATAATCTTGCATAGATGTGCGTAATAGACAGCATGCATAGCTACACCGTCTTCTCAGATGCCAGCTCTACACGACTCCAAAAGTCAATGTAGAAATTACTTTCATTTTTGTAATCTGAGATAAAGTACAAGCTTTTAAACAAATATATATCAAACAATTAACGAGGTTATTCAATGCAAAACTTCTTTTCACATTTTGAAGTAGTCTACGTTTCCCTCCTAAGACAGCATGCCTTATGAGGAGGAATGACAATTGCCACAAAGTTTTTCATTAAATTTGAATCATATCCCAAGAAAAGTCATGGCTTTACATCATCTTAAATTTGCTGATATTAAACTTGAAACAAAATTTACTGATAACAGTCATGTTCTTCTTCGAAGATATTTCATTCAGAAGAATATAAATTTAGGAGAAGCAAACTGAAACTCAGTTTGCATCTCAATACTGTTTGTTAAGTAAAACTAAATCGAAGTTGTTCTGCAAGTGCATGACTTCAGCCTAATTATAAAATTCAAGTACCTTTTAATCTACTCAATTCACTATAAATTGTATAATTGGTGTCTTGTACTGATAGAGTGTCTATATTTAGTTGTACGCTACATCTTATATACTCGTACTTATATATGCATGACAGTTGGACTCGTTCACGTAGAGAACAATGTCTGATGGCAAATTGTTTATTAAAAAGCTATGCACTCAAATAAGATACTGAACTAGATGAAAAATGAACAAAAAAGTATAGACGTGGGATGCAGTAGCCTCTCTAAATCATTGTCTTCCAAATGCTTGACGGAATGTCTGAATTAAAAGACGCGAGCAGACTGCATATGGGCTGACATGACTCCATTGAGCTTGTAGCAGTGTCACTCTTTTTCAATATATCTAAAAGCGTCTTTATTCAAGTTTGCTTGGTTCTCATATTCATAGTATCGGGAAATGTTGTGTTATATGCAGGTCAGGGAAATTATTGCAGCATATGGATACAATTTCACTCCTTTCAATGGACTGATCGAATAGTTGAGCTTTATTCCAGTTGCATTGAGGGTGGTATTCCAGTCTGGTGCGGGTAGTATTCTACAGCTTCGTTCGTATTATCACAGAATTTTAACGAGTTTATTCGAATATATTCTTCAAACCCAATGCCGAGCTCTAAAATCCATTTTGTTTTAAACAAAAATTTCATGTTTTTTTCTCATCAAAAATTTTATGTTATAATTAATAATTGACAAATTGGTGGAAAATTTAACAGCTCATTTAATGTTTCACTTGCAGCCCACATGTTCTCTACGCGCACCACAGTCGCTGTATCCATTAATTTTACGATTAGAATACGGGAATACCATCATTATAAAGCAGTATATTAGTCGAAAGTAACGGATTTTACTCCCTGAAAAGTAATTTTAAGTCAAAAAATTATTATATTTATGAATTACCCATGATTAAAGATAAAGAAATATGATAAACTATGGGCTATTTGTTAAATTATTGTTCGAGAATAATGTTCACACTGATTAGTAAATAAGAAACTGAAATTATAATTGTATAAGGAAGCTTAAAGATACTGTATTGGGAAAACTCTGTTACACATTCCTAAATTTCCCTCAGTCGATGGCAACATATTTATTCTAACGAACACTAGGCACTAATTCTGAGGTTATTTTTTACGACACAATCAGGACAAAGTGCTTTATATACATACAACGCTGAATTCTTACCGCAAATAATCTGAATGATATCAGCAACGTCAAGTTTCAGTTCTTAAACTTATGAGACGCTGGATCCCCCCTCACGCACACACAACACACGTCTGTTGCTTCCTTAGCTCCTGGCACTACATCCGATGGACGCAAATTGTAGCATGTGTCATCCTGTGTAACCATGTATTACTCTGTCTTATGTGTAGCTAAACCTATACTCGACTGCAAAAAATATATGATGCCCGATCGTCAAATATTTCTGTATCCTGTATGACAAAGGAATTATTCGGAATCACGGTAAATAACGGCAAAATTTTACTACGATTCTGTCTATAATCATGATCATTATTTGATTTTACTGTAAATATATGGGATGATTTTGAGATTATTATCAATACTATATATTGGGTGTGATTACCAAAGATGCTACACTGGAATTTCAACAGAAAGCTTGATGATGAGAGTCTGAGTCGATGAACCAGAGCCTGGTTTTGAAAACCATTGAATTCATACGGGATTTTTCGATCTTAAAATCCACAATATGATATTTAAGATTGAGTTTTTGTCTCCGTTTGAGTCATCGCTCCTTCATCATCAGGGTACCCTTAGAATCAATGATGCAGATGTAAAAAGCCCACAGTTCTTGGATCTTTATGTTTGATTTTCCCAAAAATTAAATACGTCAATTGATCAATGATTCCTTGGTCAAATTTTTAGAGCTAATTCTAAGTAGATGAAATCTTATTTCCAGTAAAAAAATGGATATAAAAAAGATTTTCATTACAATTACAGATGTGGTTGTGTTGTACGATAAAGAGTGCTTTGAGCATATTTTTGTTTTAGTGGAATTACATTAAAGCAGGATGGAAATTAAATCAAATTAAGAAGCGATACTTTAGAAGTGAGTGTCCTTTTTCGATTCCATGCAAGCTAATTCATGACATTCTTTCTATTGCCAGTGATAAATAAATTATTTGAGTTTAGAATAGAATAAAGCAATAGGAACGAGCTGTTCGGCCCATGCTTGGCTGTTCAGTACCTGCGTTGATGGATTTGCTATTCTTTTTTGATAAACCATAATACAGACTGTTTTGTTCAGCCCTTTGATGAAAGTGAGAGCTCGGAGTCAAGAGTGTGGAAATTAGAGTTGAAAGTGAGGAAATCGTGGGCTAAAGTGAGCAAACCGTGGTCAAAAGAAAGGATATTATAGTTGAAAGTAAAAATCGAACTTGAAAATGAGGAAATCGTTGTTGAAACTCGGATTGATGAATGACGTAGAGAGATCTACTTTGAGGAAGTTTAAGAAGTATGGAAATGAATCTGATATGACTGGAGTTGAAAACGATACTTTTCTGATTGATGAACAATCAAAATCGGTAACTTAATGTGGCTATTAGGTAAATGAGAAAATAACATCTTTTACACACTTCTTATATACACCGTTGTAATTAATACTACAAATCTTTAACAAAACGCTCTGAAGTTATCTACCAAACCAACTGCAAACTGCGGGAAAGTTATTAAATTTACAGGGTGTCCCAACGGAAACTGACCCTTTCTATATGCTAATAAAACAAAAACTAAGAACACTAAGACATTGAAAATGGTTTTAAAAATGGTTAAAAGCAAAACATTTTCATGACACAGTTTTCATATCCTACTTACTCATCAAATAGATAACTATTTCCTGCTGTGATAAACTTCGTGATAACTATTTCTTGCTGTGATTCGATTAACTGAATTAATGGAATATTCATTATCAAAATTTATTATCACTTATCGTCATTACACCGCATTTTGAAAAATGACCTGAAATTATATTCCTACAAAACAAGAAAAGCTTAAGATATATTGCCTAATGATCGTCAACTGCATATTGATTATACTGAAATCTCTTTATTTGTGCGAAGGTACTTTTTCATCGAAAACATAAGCTTCTGTGATGAAGCTCATATTTGCTGGTTTGATCATGTTAATAGACATAATTCTAGAATTTGGGGTAATGAAAATCCACAAGAAGTCCAAGAAAAAGCATTGCACTCTCTTCGTGGGACGGTGTGGAATAACTGTTTCTCCTGTGATTGTTACTTATATTTTTTCAAATTATAATAGCACAACTGCAATAGTTAAGGATGAAAGATACCGAACTATGATTAGAGAATTTCTAATCTTTAAAATTATGAGACAGGGCCTACTCTATATATGGTTTTAACAGGATGGAGCCACAGCTCATACAGCCAGAGAAACAATGACATTGTTAACAGAGCTTTCAAAACCGTTGGATTTATTGGTTAGGTAACATCCCTTGGCCTCATCGCTCTACAGATTTGATCTCAGCCAATATTTTATTGTAGGGATACCTTTAATCATGAGTCTATGTCTTAAAACCCTCAAATTTACAGGAACTTCAAAATAACAATAGCTATGAAATAGCACAACTTTCGCTTGTTACACAAAGAAGTGTCATGGAAACGACAGTTAAAATAATTCTCAAAACAACCATAAACAACATTCAAAAGATAGTTCGAGTATATTTAAAAAATAGCGTTACTATTATATATTATTAAATTTTTTATATTATTTCAAATAAAACCAGTTTTAACGTGCTAGTAGTTTGTAGTTTTTGTTTTATTAGCATATGGTAAGGCTCAGTTTCTACTCAGATTTTTGTTACATCAGTTACAAATTGTGCAGTGCTTTTTACGACCGCAGCCATGCCATTGCCGCCACAGAAGGAATCGGTTCCAGTTGGAGCTAACACATTTCGATGTGTTAGCTCCAAAACTTGCTTAATTTCTCTGGAATAATTTGAATTCTATACGAATTTACTTCCGAAGTATGTAGAATCATATAATGGTCTTTATTCTGGTCAAGCATTTCTCTAACATTTTTTAACGGTTTTCCGGTCCCTTAGTATCAAACTCAGTCGTGGACGCCACGGAGGCGACGATGGGTCGCGTCATTTGTCCACGGTCAGTTCCGGTCACCATCGACCTCCTCCGGATTCTCAAGGCTGTGAACAGTGGGAAATTGCACCCTAGGGTTTCATCGATTTCTCAGTTTCTGTTCACGGTTGAAGAATAAAAAAACTCAGGATTTTAAGTCGAAGAAGTTACAGTTTCTAACCCTGTTCTCAGTGTGATTTAAATGTAGAATTATTTAGTTACATATTTTGAATAAACATCCCAAAAACTTACTATTACTGCCTTGAAATTACACTTGGTACATTATCTGCTACTTGTTCATATAAGGATAGATATTCCGATAGTAGTGTATTGATTGAAATGCTTTCACTATAAATAAAAATAAATATATCTCTAATTGTTACGTTATAAGTTTATTTAACAAATTAAATTAAATTATTGTAAAAGTCGTTTTTGTGTCGTTATTGAAACACCGTCAGAGTCATGTGCAGTTTTCAGAAACGTGTAGCAGTGTCATCCATGTCTAATTGAAGGACTGATTAAATGTGCCGTGAACACAAACGAATATTTTAAGATACACATAGTAAATGAAATATTAAAAAATTTTCGAAACATTTTGTTCGTGTGTATTTGTTTTCATGAAATATTTGTTAACTAGGTATTCAGGGCATACTTATACATAGAATTTAGCTTAACATGAAGAAAATAAACAAATATTTATGTACTTATTAACTTCAGTGTTGAGTATTTCTGGACGTTTATTTTCGCTGCGAGTACTCTGTATCAGTTATGGTACTCAGTATCGGTTGCGAGTACCGGAAAGGAAAGATTTGTTGGTCAAATTTTATCTAGCCTGTACATAAGTTTCCTACTTAATTGACTTGATTGATATTTTGAGGTCCCTTAAGTCGAAGAATTAACTGTAGACTACGTGGCAATCAGCAAATTTGGCTGACTTTATACTTTAGCATACTTACCTGATGGTAAGCATTGGCATTTGTTCTTGGAATATAACTTCTTTGATTTGGAAGTATATGCATGTGAGCGATGGCTTTGCGTGTCAAATGAAAATGGTAGTGAATTATTTAACATTCTAGGCCTAAAGTGTTCCATTTGTGCCTGAGATTTGGATCTCTGGAGTTCCTGGACAATACAGGTTGGACACCTTTTGTCCACCTCGCAGGACAAATTTCTCCTCATAACCAAAAATGAACTCACGCAAAAACGGTGAGAACCGTTCAGGTCTTTATAGTTTGAACACAATTTTGAAGCGAATCTACATGATTTTATGAGCTCCTTGTACTGGTGCTTGTTTTCTTGTAGAGCTAAGGAGTTATTACAGTGATGAATATCATGATTTTGAATGTTTGACTTCTTTTCACTCCCTCATAGTGAAATGCAATACGTTATTCTACTCGTCCTGTTCAACTACGGTATTTGTGTTTAGTGACGCCCCTTCAACCACCCTCTGAAAAGGAAATTATTACAATGAATCATCATATTTTTGACGGCATGGGACTTCGGTATGACGGCATGGGACTTCGGTATTGAACCAAGAATGGGCCAAACGGCTCGTTCCTATTGCCTTATTCTATTCTATTCTATATTAAATTCTCAAACGTTCCTCGAAAAAATAATTTTCAGAACAACTCCATGGTTCAGTCAGAAAAACTCAAGTTGAGCGCCGGATTTGTGTGCTTGTTTTGATGCTTTCTTATGTTTTTGATAATACTTTTTGAGGTTAGTCCGAGGCCTACCTGAGTCATTCTCACTTTTACGAGGTTCTTACTCGAAGGATTTTGTTGGAGTATTTTTTGAAGGTTCATCCTTGTTATTTTTTCGAGTTCACCCATGCCATTTTTACGAGGTTCATCCTTATTATTTTTGAGTTTTGTCTTCATTTTGTTTTTATAGTTCATACTCGTTATTTTAGACGCATTATGTATATTTTCTGATTGAAATATTGCTTGAGTTTTGATCATTCTTACTTGCACAATTCACTCACATCGTGAATTACGAAACGCCGAATTCTTCATTTTTATCGCTAAAGTCTAGCATTAATATTTTTCCTACTATTCTGATGCTTTTAATTGTAGAAATTTTATAGAATGATGACCGCCAGTTTTAGGTTTCTACGTTTGTGCTTCTTTATTCTTTATCGAAAATCTGTTTTCAACTGCTATCTAAGTTAGAATTTTTAACTAGCATACATATTCAATTTATGGTTGAATTAAGTAAGCACTTCATTCATCTAAGGTTACACATTTTACGTGAACATTAATTTCTTGAAAAATTATCTGAATTATCATCGAACAGCGCGTTCTTAAAAAAAATCACGCATGTACTAGGATGTTCTGATTTATTTTCGACTATTGTATGCATGAAAATGTATATACATTTTTATGAATTTCTGAGTTATTTTCCTAGTCTTGCGTTTTTCAGTCATTCGGTGGCACTTATATTTTCTGCATTGACGAAAGTTGAAGTGAATCAACTCTTAAACTTTCATTTATTCTATTAAAAATTCATTCCCATTATTTCTGTTCTCTAAGCGTCATGTTTATGTCGACTAATACGAGACCATTTGAATGATTATCTCCTGATTATTCAAAACTAGAAAACAATTATTAACCGAAAATTTGTTTTACTGGTATGCTTAAGAACGACAGCTAGGAATGAACTCTACAGTTTGTTTATTTTGCATTATTGCATGTAGAATGGCAATGTAATCTTGAAAAAGGTGTTCTGCACAAGGAGCTAAAAATGAAGAAATTTTTTTGGGGAAGTGTAATTGTGATTACAAAATTCATCCCTAAAAACTCGCTTAAAAATTAAAACCACAATCTTGATGATTTTTTTGGTCCAACAGAAATGGTTTCAGAATGAACAGGTTTTGCAAAAAAATGTAAGTACAATATCATGTTCCATAATACTCCATCATGAAGGGGGTATTGTCACCAAAACGACCTTAGAAGGTAATGCATGTCAATTATTAACGCTGGACTTCCTCATGAATCCACCTGCAATATTGAGCTACCGTGCAGTAACGATCAAATGTTGATAAATTCGGACGCGTTGATGAAGGCTCGCTAGCCGCAGACATGCCCTAAAGCGTCGCTCCGTGAGGGTCTTTGCGGACTTCCGTAATGTTTCATGGTCAAGCAACTACAACAGGCGTAACAAAAGAAAGCTTAGAGGATTCTATTACGAAAGATCTAGCACAGACCTGTGATCTTACGCAAGAAAATTAGAATTAGTTGAGTAGTAGAAAGAGAATGGTTTAATTGCGGGTGAACTTAACACGTAGGCAATGGTAACAGACTCCTGTATGTAGGAAGACTGAATTTATTGTTGTCATTGTAAACTGACCATTTCACTAGATTCAGTGGACTATCATGGAGAACTGGAAAAGTTATTTCAAGTAATCTGGATACTTTCTGCTATGTATGGTAGCATGTTATAGAGTAAACACGAAATGAATGGATGTTTAAATATGATCACAATCTCAATATGATCGAGAAAAAATGTATGTAAATACCTGACCCAAAAACTATTCAACTGCTGGTCAAAGTATTAATGACTATTGTTTAAAACTTTTTAAGAATCGTGCGCGGATGGTTAGAGAACTGAACGCTTTCAAGCAGTTGAATGATGCATCAATAATAAGAATTATGATGAAAATGACTTTGATAAAATTAATGATACTGTAAACAAAGGCATTACATTACAAATAATGGTTTGTTGAAGTTTGTTATGATTCAGACTGCACTAATAGAGCTGGACATGACCCACCAGCCATGTTTGCTGAGCGTATTTCTGCAAGAAATGAGCAGCAAATACACTCATCACCGTAGCTTTCACAGGACTTACGAGAAAATGTTCCGCTGTAAATGAATTTTCAATGTAAACAATACATGGTGTCTCAAAAAAATGTACTCACCCTTTAACCGTTGCCAACATGCTGTCTTCTTTGTGTTGCAGGTGTGAGGTTCGAACCCTTGCGAACATGATTAAATGTGATTAAAAAATCATGTTCGCAAAGGTTCAAACCTTACACCTGCAACACAAAGAAGACAGCATGTTAGCAACGGTTAAAGGGTGAGTACATTTTTTTGAGACACCCTGTATTTTGAAACCTTTTATGAGAATGGCGTGCATTATCAGCATTGGTACAAATGTCCGTCAGGCATATCATTGAATGATTACTTGTATGGTCATGCTGAAAGTAATTAGTACGTGTACATTAAATACTTAAAAAGTATGGAGCAGTTGAGTCAGTCCCGTATGGAGCATTGAGTTTAATGTACATATTAGTGATAACTAAAGAGTAATTTTTCTTTTAGCACTGGAATTTGCTTCTGAAATTCATGAACGTGCGTCATTCATCCAACTGCTTCCCTTTTCAAGTTTATTTTAATCAAATGCGTTTATACATGAAACCTCAATACAAAATCTATAAGGAAATGCTTGCACGAGGCTCCACCAACTTGTGTGTAAATTAACCTCACTTTTCCTCGACGTATCACTGCATAAATTATACGTCAAGTCGAAATACTACTTTAGTTTTTAGAACTACTTTTGAGCTACTCGTGGATAGTGAGTTTTTCTATACAGCAAAAGAAATAGAAATTGTAGCATAGTGAAAATGCAAGCCTGTAAAATTTATCCCTTAATATAGTGAAAAAAATAAATTTAAAGTTTAATTTTTATCTTTTTTAAATCAAGATAACAAATTAAGGCCTTGATTGAATTCCTACATTTTTCTTGTCTGAAAGACTTGCAAATATTCAGTGCACGTTTAAATGTCACTCAATAAATTTCCCTTGACGTCTATAAAATAACGAATGCAAAAAGTTTCACATTCAACTTGAATAGTTCCAGGTTTTCGCAGCATTGAAATAAATCATTTATCAGAGCGCGTACTCAGCCATCAGCAAGGTCAAGTTCAAAACCATGATATTCCTGAACACTCTCTCTTTGCATATATAGATGGACCTACCGAAAAGAGCTCATATCGGAGCGACACCTTGAAAAGATAGGGGTTGACGAACACAGGGGTTACTTTTTAAACGAGTGCTGCAAAAGTCTAGTGCGATGAGGATCTTTTTGGTGAGCAGTACAGCTTCGGCAGATCATTCACTGCAATCTTTGGTTTGAAATCATACATAGGTTTTTAATTTTAGCCGTTGGTGAGCGAAATAGTATAAATAAAAATTAATTCTCCTCCCTCCTGGTTTCATGCTAATAGTGTGTTGATGATTCCTGTGTTTGAATATGATAAAAAGATTTTTCATGTTGTTGCGCTCTTGTTTGCCACTTGTTGCTTGCAGATTGCCTTATACGTGGTCATTAGCAGGACAACTGAAAAAACTTATAGGTAAAAACAATTATTTCACGAGCAATTAAAAACTATTTTGCAATTTTGGAACACTAATTCCGTGCTACGATTCAATTAAGTTATCTAAAACACGCTTAAAAATTATACCACATTATTTTACTGAAAAAGTTGTTAGAAACTTACATAATACTTAAAATTTCTTAGCCTCAAACCAAAGGAAACGAAGTACTTATTCACGTTCTTTGTTGCGTACAGTTTTTGGTCATAACTACATCGTTTTCTATCAATGGCTGCGCATCTCAGCCTCCTACTTATGTAGAATAAATGTTTCTATTTAAAACACAGTATCTTTAGTACAAAAGTATTACTTTATGGTTCAGCCTAACAAAATAAAGAACCTGAATTGTTCATTTAGATTCTTTACTACTACACGACTGTGGTAGTTTATTTATGGTAGAATTGCAGGATTATGGTCTTCTGTGAAGTACAATATTATACGATTATGGTCATTTATGCACTCCTATAGGATAATAGTTACTGTGTGGTTAGGTAGAGAAAACTTGCCGAAAATTAATCCTTTCTATGTCGTAGTTGTATCCCACAAAATATCTTAACAATTGTTACATATTTTACTTTCAAACAGACATCCATAGATAGGCTTTGCAGGAAAAAGTTCGTCAATATCCCTTTGCCTTCCTACAACAGTTATGTAGGATTCCAGATCTCTATTCTGAGAGATGTTAGGAATCTTGGACAAAGTACCTTTGGGGAAATTCTATAGTATTTGTTAGGACTATCTCTCGCTACTCATTTCAGATTCAACATGTATTGCAGGAGTCTATTATCTTATGTGGTAACCATTTGATTCCGCGGATCACTTGCAAGAGTCGAGTATGAATTTTTGTATTGTGCTTCTTCCTTTGCTTTCCTTTCGCTTCTTTCCTAGCGGACGTAGACGTAGTTGACACAGTCGCAATCCACCGCCCAAACCGCCAAGAAAATCGACGTAGAATTGACGCACAACCAAACCTTTGTGTGATTGTTTTCGTGTTTTTATAATATTTCATCTTTTTTCTGTATTTCGAGACTTTTATGATGCCTTTCATATTAATTGTTGTGGGTTGCACCTATGTTGTCCATGAAGTTTGCAATCTTATTGAGCGACTAAGATTGTGCCTTTATTAAGTTTGTGTAAAAAGAATGCAACACAAGTAGTTAGAAGCTGTTCTCGAACGTTGAATATAATCTAAACAATAGTAATACTTAAAAATAGATACAACATGACATTTATTATTATACAAGCGTAGGCTTGCTATGGAAGGGTGGCTTCAACCCCACCTTGTCACAGAACCACCAGGGACTTCCACGTGTTCGCCTCACCTTCACTCTTACCGACGAGTGTAAAGGAACGAATCCAGCGTACTACAGCGTGAGAAACCCTAACAGATACAAAGATACGAAACAGTTACTACTCTGGACTGAGTGGCAAATTTTCTTCTTCCACTAAGACGTCGTAGCTATTTAGTGTCATGGATGTTACCTCAATGGACTAGTGGATATAGTAAATTGTACGGAGAATTGACATA
The DNA here is from genome assembly GCA_006783055.1 of Trinorchestia longiramus. Classification (NCBI taxonomy): domain Eukaryota; kingdom Metazoa; phylum Arthropoda; class Malacostraca; order Amphipoda; family Talitridae; genus Trinorchestia; species Trinorchestia longiramus. Next base: position 133,237 of record VCRD01000999.1, on the reverse strand, counting down.
TAAAGATTGTTCGTTAGATGCTTCTTTACCAGCTATTTTTCCACGAGAGATTAAGATCATTGTTTAATTTCGATTGATCAGGCCATCTAATTCTGAAGCTTGGTTATGAAGGTGTATTTTTGAATACTCAGTGTGGATTATGTATTACTCAGTTGCTAGTCAGAGTTTTTCTTAAGTTACAATAAATCAGATTTCACGACACGTCACTAGATTGTTTGAAACGAACAGGTTTAGCTTACATTTAACTATTACGAAGAAGATATTGTTTCAGGTGTTGTGCTGGCTGTGTCTGCTGCCCGCATCCCAGTGTCGGCCGGAACAGAAGAAGTCGCAATCCACCATGGAAGACTACCCCAGTCTACATCATCTCCTTCAGAGCGTCTACCCTGAACCGCCCAAAGCTGTTCAAGATTCTTCGGTTGAAGAAGAAAAAGAAGAAAAAGAAGAAAAAGGAGGAGGAGAAGGAAAGAGCGTGTACTACTCGCCCGCGGCTGGAGGGCCAGGAATCAAGCACCATTATGCGTCTCCAGCAGGAAGTTACTTACCTCCAAAATATGATTACTCGCCTCCTAAAAATGGATACTCATCTCCAGAACTAGGGTATTTACCCTCTAGATATGACTATTCGCCGAAAGCACCGGATTACCATGAGCTAGAAAATGTCTTTTCAAAACCTGTGATTGAAAATCGTGAACCACAACCAGGTTATGTATCCCCACTTCCGGCTTATCATCCGTCTGAAACGAAGCACTCTCCCCCAAGGCATGACTATTCGGACACCAGTGGTGATTATTCTATCTCAAAGCAAAAATATTCTGTGCCTGCAACTAAATACGACACCTCGGATAATAAGTATTCATCAACAAAACCAGCATATTACGCTCCAAAACTTGAGTATTATTCTCCTAAACCCGATTACCTTGCTCTGGGTGTGCATGCTGGCATTAAGAATGAATATTATCCTAAAAAAGAATACACAGCTCCCCAAGGAGGATACCCAGGGCAAAACTTGGGTCTGCACTCTTCTATTCTTCCTGATGTCGGCCTCTCTTCGCCAGACGGTCTCGCAAAAACTGACTACGCCGAAAAAATACAGGTGAGGTTTATCCTAAGTCAATTTTAACACAGTTTTAAATTATGTGATGCGTTTTCTAATTTACTTTTAATCACTTTTTGTGAAAATAAATGCCAATGATTTTTCATATAATTCTTGGAAAAAACCCGAGGCTCTTATATTTTTCATTAAAATTCGAAGTTTCACAAAACTATGAAACTCCGTCTATATGCAAATATTCGTGCGTAGATCATGAAAAATACATCAGTTTATGCACAACTGGCCCTGATTTTTTGATAGCGAGTTCCAAACTTTAGTTGGTAAAAACTAAGCTCATGTAAATTGAAAAATGATGCGTTGCAAACCGTCTTCAACGGAAATTTCCAACCCACATAGAGGTTGATTTTACTTCTGATAGCTTATGTGCGATAAATAGAAAGTTAAACCTCGGTATACGGCTATGAAACCCATGTGAAATGCTTCATTCAAATTTTACTTCAAAAATGGGATCAGGGTGAGTTAAACTGATTGAAATTCAAATATTATCGAACTTTGTGACTGAAATTACATGAAATTACAGAAATATATTTGGTGATGCAGTGATCGAATATGATAGCCAAAATGGTGAATGAGGTGACCAAATAATGAGGTAAGAAATTTAAAAAATGTGACTAATGGTATCAAATAGTGATGTATAATAGTTAATAAGGCGACTAGAGCGATTGCATTAATGGGGGGATACACTAGTTAATCCTGATACCTGTGATCAAATAAAGGTGGAAACCATAAGCTGTAACGAAATTAGGGTATGGTTGGCAGTGAGTTGAGGTAATTATTTACTTATTGTGGTAAGAACCTGGTGAGGAAAATACTTTTCTTTGCGACTTTACACATGACTTCTTACATGACAAGCAGTAAGAAGTTGAGTGGAGCAAAGAATACACGCTTCGATATTATTTGTAAGTATCAGCAAGGTCCCCAATCTAATCCATGTACGTACATCTAGTTTTAAAATTCCTTTTCAAATAGAATTTACTACGAAAGTTAAGAATCGATCACAACCGACGTTCTTAAAATATTCCATTTCAACGTCTGTGCTTAATTTGGAGTCCTCGAACGAGCTTCTAAATGTCGACGCCAGTTCTTCCCCCCAAGGCTGGCAATTCTGTGTCTACAGCAAAACGGGGCATTATTAAAAAGTTCTCCATTTTCACCTTGAGATGTTAAAAATTCTACAAAATTCCTTAAGCTTTGGTTTAACTCGTTTATATTTCGTCTGAAGTTAGTTATTCCTTTTATTGACACGTTCTTTACCTCCGTGTAGCCCGCAGCGGAAGATTACGCGTACGAATATTCAGTACGCTACGACGGCACGGACGTTACATCCGAGTACGGCCAGAAGAAGGTGCTCAGCTACGGCCACAGGGAGGAACGGGACGGCTACACCACCCACGGCCAGTATTACGTGCTATTGCCTGACGGTCGAATCCAAAACGTCAAATACACGGTCGATAAAGACGGTTATAGAGCTGAAGTGACGTACGATGAGCCTCGGGACGGTTATAAGGCAACTCAACATGACTACGTGCTACCTCACAACCCACCACATGACGTCTATGAGCCACCTCATAATGAATACAAGCCTCCACATGGTGCCTATGAGCCACCTCATAATGAATACAAGCCCTCGCATGATACCTATGAGCCACCTCATAATGAATACAAGCCC
>VCRD01000999.1:89813-130430 GCA_006783055.1 Trinorchestia longiramus | reverse complement strand
AAGCCTCCATATGATGCCTATGAGCCACCTCATAATGAATACAAGCCCTCACATGATACCTATGAGCCACCTCATAATGAATACAAGCCTCCACATGATGCCTATGAGCCACCTCATAATGAATACAAGCCCCCACATGTCATTGAGCCACCTCATAATGAATACAAGCCCTCACATGATATTTATGAACCACCCCAAGTGGCGTACAAGCTTCCTCATAATGCCTATGATCTGCCCCATAGAAAACAGGTAACTCCACACATTGCTTATGAACCATCTCATTCTGCGTACGGGTCTCATCTCACGTAAAAAGACTTACAACACACATGAAGAGCGCCGGCCCCGCACGGAGTGCGACTAGGCCTCGGACTCTGCGACTAGGCCTCGGACTCTGCGACTAGGCCTCGGACTCTGCGACTAGGCCTCGGACTCTGTGACTGTGTTTCAGGCTCTGGGACTGCGTTTCAGGCTCTGGGACTGCGTTTCAGGCTCTGGGACTGCGTTTCAGGCTCTGGGAGTGCGTTTCGAACTTTGCGACTACATATGTCCAAATTTTTCAAGGTTCACTTATGCCTTTCTTGAGTTTGTAATATCTGTATTTAGCTATTTTTATATTTTTTAGCTTTAAATGAATATTAGGCTGTTAGAGCTAAGTAAGGATGATGTATATTTATATAAATATAGTATTTATTAATAAACAACGAACATTTTTTCGAATTTTGGTCATTACTTTGATGAGACTGTAAGCGGGAGAGGAATTTATGGACTTAGTTGTAAAACTTTAGAAGACTTCGTTGAATGATATTTGAGAGTTATCAAATTAAGCTCTGCCAAATTACTCCTAATATAACAAAAGAACATGTTGTCTTCCAAATCCTAATGTTAAACATTATACCTGAATTAATGAGTCTATAATGAAAATATTAGAACTTTTTGACAAAATTTGTTACATGAACTTCCAGTGTAGGAATAATTGTTGTAATTAGGAACTTGGACAGGCGCTATTCAGCGTCTGGAAGTCAGTCGCTATCGCACCTTCTATGTTGTTGTATGACATCTATTTACGGTAATAATTTCCAAATATTATAACGAGCAAATTAAGAATGAATTTCAGTTAACTAACATTAACTTGATTACTAATCAAGAGCCGCTACTTCGAAGCTACTTTCTTTTTTGTCGCTATCTTGGATTGCTGATAAAAGAGCGCAGAAATGCTCGAGGTTTTCCCACCAGCTTGGTGACAATGCAACCCAGGTCGAGAATAAATGATCTCGACAAAAGAGCGAATAATTAATGGCTAAAACAAAATTAAGAAGTTAATAGAAGAACTTTTCGCTTTTAGAAGAGCTTGAAGCAAAATAAAACCTTGCCGGCGAAAAATCAATACAACAAAAAAATACTATTCATCATGCTGTTTGCGTGATTAAAATATTGTTTTGGCCGAATTATCTGTTCGATTTTTGAAAAATATTGACATAGAGGAAAATGAACAAACTTTTTGGTTAACACAATTAACATACACAGTACCTTAAAAAATCGCATTTGCTCGAGTAATGAAACTGTGATATCACAGTTATGGGGCAGATATTCATAATGAAAACTGACCATATACCCTTGACAACAATACTCCAGAAACATCGGAAGATGTTCTCAAGAATTGTCCTAGCTTTCACAGTTTGATTGTGCAGTGCAACACATCAGCGGGACCGCAAACTCCATCACTGACGAGTTATCACAAATAGTGGCTACAATCGGCACGAGAGAGCCGTAAATCGATTTCAGGATAATTATCTGTACCCAAGTAGACGATACGGAATTTGAGGAAATACTGAAACCAGGGTCGGCAACTTCGCTCCAACTCAGTCCACTACCAACGGTATTTAACAAGGTGCCATTGTGAGGCAACAATTCCACAAGGAGGACTAGGTCTTATATTCCTGAAGCCTGCAGGAGTGCGGTATTCATTCAATTCCATGATCTCAGCCACCCAGGAATTTGAGCAACGACGGATCTTCTTAGACAGAGTCGTCTGACCCTACGTTAGCAAAGACGTGCGCAAATGATCTCAAGCCTGGCACCATGCCGGTCCCGAATGAAACATTCCAAATGGTGCTCTTCGATGTAGTGGGAGACCTACCACCGTCACAAGACCAGCAGTACACGGAAACCTGCGTCGACCGATTTACTAGATGGTACACGGCGGTTCCTATGAAAGATTGCACAATAGAAACGATTTTTGTGCGTGGTTAGGTAGAGAATTTCGGATCACCGTCTACAATTATCACATATCAAGGAGTGCAATTCGAGTCCCACCTGTGGCAGGAGCTCCTGAATATTCTGGAAGCCAAACATCAGAGAACGAGTCACCATACGCCAAGTAATGGAATGGTGGAGCACTTTCAGCGACGCTTAAAAAAGCAAAAAAATCATAAATCAACGACTATAATTAGGTGGATACGTTACCGATAATACTGTTGCCCCTGAGAGCAACAATCATGATCGATTCTGAAATCTCATAATCAGAGATGGAGTACGGACAAAAGCTACGACTAGCGGGAGAGCTGTCAGTCACGCAGAGCCTGACGATAACGCAAACGAATTTCCTGTACGTGTTGCCAAGAACTCCAAGACGACTGAAACTCGATAAGCCAAGAGAAGGCAAGGAAAAAGACGCAAGTCCCTGTAATCCTCGAAGATGCAAAGCAAGCATTTACAGTATATGACGAGACGCAGTAACGAAACTCTTTCAACGACTCTGCGACGGGCCGTTTCAAGTACGACGACGGGAACCAAAGTTCTTTATACTACATATTAAAAGAAAAAAAATTAATGTAGGTTTGGACAAACTGAAAGTAGCGCATACACCACTGGAAGAGTCAACACTAGGAAAAGAGGAGAAAACAGCCACTCAAGCAGTTCAAGAAGGCTACAACGGTGTGCCATTTCCAACAATGGCTATAGCAGGGCGCTTAAACATCTAGCAGAAACCTCGGTGAACGAAAAGCAGCAGAGAAGTGAAGGACTGATAAAGGACAGAAAAGAGCTGCTTGCCCTGCTTTGCTTCGTCCATCTCTAAACGTATTATCGTGATATCGTCACATGTACGGATTCCAATCTTAACCCCCTTTTCTTTTAAATAACAGCGAAGGAGCACCGGCAGTGCCTCGCTCGCTCACAAACTATCTCAAGGCAAAAGCATACAGAGTCAGCACCTCATGATAAACAATGGGCGAACAGAAAGAAAATTTGAATGCAGCGTACACGGGGTTCTACTCCGTAGCTGTTTCGGAAAGCGAGTGGGCACTCCACATCAACCAATGAGTTGCCCCGTTCAGGCAGCGGAGCCTGGCCGAACGGTTATATTAGGCGGACGACCGACCAGGTTGACCAAAGAACTTCATGGATAGACCTATCATTCATAATATCTGCTCAATGCGCTCATTTCTATTCCCCTTCTAGTATCCCTTTCCGTTTCTCCTACGCTTAAGCACACCCTGTGCCAAACTCTCCCTCATATCTTTCCTACTAGTACCGACCACCACCAGGTTCTCCACTCTCTCCCGAGCGCTTTCAAAGTCAACACCTTCACGAAGATCTTTCACCGGCCTCTCCAAGTTTTCATCGACTCAAGATTCCTTATTGCTGAGACACGGTGGGTCGAGACTCCTATGAAGCAGAGAACCAACGCATCATCTTCCAAGCCTTTGTTACGCCCGTGCTCAAAAGCTAGTAGCAGAGATATTACAAGTGTCTTACACGGTCGTGAGACCGATGCACTTTACTTTTGTGTTTTAAATACATGGGACGAAACTTTTAATTGTCATTTATCTTGTTGGGTTTTCGACGGTCCCTTGTTCCCTCCGAGGAAGACGGTGTAGGGCCGCTAAAATATCGTGATTATTTTAGTATTAAATAATATTAAACTTAGTAATATTTTAGAGTAAATCTTTATACTTATTTCACGCCACTTGTGATTGTTTTTTTAAGTCTAAATTTAATCATGGTCATGACTTCAAATTGTAACTCTCGTCGTTTATAGAAGAGCGTAGTCAACCACAGGTTCTCAAACCAAACGCCCGTCAGTCCATGCATAACCATTATCCTGTGAACAACAAGTGTATTCGTGCTTTCAGTCTCCCTGACGGGTAAGTTTCTATTGACATGTTGTTAGGGAGTTTGGCGCTTCACTTAATTACCAGTTATTCCTTAAACTTATCATTTTAGCCTGGCCTAAGCGTTCCTCTGTAGGCTTAGCAGTTTGTGTAATTCCGGTGATTGTTTTTCGGTAATTCGACGGATCTCTCGTCGTATATTATTCCACAATACGGTAAATAATTCACCTAGTGTCTGCAGTATTCGTATTGTTGAGATTTGAGTTTATCAAGGTCTGTAATACAAAATGAATTATTAGGGTTTCCCTTTGTATAGCCTTAAGCAACAGTTCTAACGAAGATTTCCTTTTGCGAAGCAATGAGTTAATTGACAGCTAAAATGTACCCCGAAATCTCATTTCAGGTAGTTACGTTTCATTCGAATGATTTTGTTTGTGTTTGAAGAAGTAGTGGTGTAGTATACCTCGAATAATAACTATTGCGTCAGGCAGTAAATATCGCTGGCAAGTTCCGTATCACTCAAGTCTCTACGTTCGAGTATTTTATGATGGGCGCGCTAAAAAGATCGACCAGCCGTTTTGATACGGTGATTAAATCCCACAGCCTCGGGGAGAAGCTACCTATAGACATCTCGTGTTGTATTTCTTTAACTGCCAGCTAATTAGGCACGATGCCTTAGTGTTTTTACTCAGCGGTTGTCTCATAATACTCTCAGGATATTAATACTTCTGCTAAATTTTGTATTCATTTCGAGTTACTTAATAGTCTTTGTTCGGACAGGTCTCGGTTTACGGATTACAAGTTCTCAATTTCGATCTTCAGTCTTGGCCTTAACTTCTGCTCTGATTTTGATCATGTCCAATAATAAATCTGCAAGCTACGAAGCCAATCGTATCAATTCCTTCGAAGAACATCACCCACGAAATAATTACTACAGAAAATAACACGTTTCCTAAAACGGGATGAAAAGATATTCTGTTCTCAGTCCATAAGAAAGATATTCACTATCAGCTCAGAGCTGAAACAAGTCTGAGGGTTGGAACCGAGTAGTGAGATCACTATAACGCAATTAGTGTTTTAATTTATATACTGATAGTGCAATGAACTTCACACCTGAGTAAAGTACGACTAGAATTTAGAATCTTCCAAGGACACTGCAACAGGTGAGCCCCAAGTAAGGCGGAGTCAACAGATGACGTGGGTCACAGTCGTAAAACGTACTTACGAGATACCGACGGAATTAGTAATCACAAGTGTTTTACTACAGAATGAACCGGTAAAATGTAATCGAAGTTCTATAAATCGCCCTTATTTTCACTGTTGGGTCTTCAACGGAAAACTGAGACGACCAGTATAAAAGATCATTAAAACGCTGCGTGTTGAGTAAAATTTTAATAGAAAAGTAGCTAAAAATTCCGTATAGAAATATAAAATATCTAAAATATAACTTTGCACTTTAGAGCAACATGAACATCTCGTTTGCACACGAAGGCACTTACCCAGCACGAAGAAAAACATGCAAATAAACTACGACACAAAACTAAAGTTAGCTAACTTTAAAAAAAAAATCATTCGTAAGTATACCTGTTTTCAACAGAAAAAAAACTGGATAATTTCGAAATTTTGTTTTGTGTTTGAAAAATCCTTCAACAGCTTGAACGCGATAAAATAAGCATGGATGTCTATGAAGCGAGGGAAACTTCAAAAGTTTCCCTTTCGATGAATTATCACGCAAATTTAATACTTAACAATTGTATCTTCAGAACCGATGTCTGCTAAATATTCTCTACACAAACGCAAAAAGACGAAATACAAGAACATGTTTAAATATATGAGGACCAGAGAATGTAACGTAGCAGTGATACGGCGCACAACACACGACAGCAACACTAACATTTCCACATCTGAGTTTTGATTAGACAAAATGATCGTTTCTTACAATGATCGTTCATCACTACTGGTTACATTTATAGCACGTTAATACACTCAGTAAGAAGGAATGATTATGGCATCTAAAAATTAACTTGCGAGACAATGTGGAATGCTTGAATTTTATTTTTAATGTTTTGATGCAGTGATTAGATTACATTATATTAAAAAATAATTCAAATTAGCCTTACTCATTATTTTGGCCACTCCGAGCATTTGCTTGAAAACTCGACGAAAACAACGCGATTTACAAAACTCAGAAGCAGTTAAATTATGCTCAACGTATTCCCATAGCGGGACGAGTTTCAGATTCAACACATACTAATGTTCAGATTCAACACATACTAATGTTCAGATTCAACACATAGTAATGACGAAATTCTGCGGTCTCAAAACTTGAAACGCCATTTTGCCATGTTGAATATTTGTGATTTACCACTAACACAATTTTGTATAGTACATGGGCCACTATTGTAGTTGAGGGCTTTAAGAGCCAAAGCATGCAGAGTGGCAACATCACATTGTTTACATTGAAGACAGCGTTGACAAAGACAGTCGTACAGTAGATGCACAGCGAGATGAGCTCACAGGAATAAAAATATGGAAACGAGTAACATAGCTACATACACTAACGAACACACAAATATGGCAACACAGGAGCATATAGCAGTCAAGCAAGCAGCTATGATTGCTTGTCGTATACATGACACGTACGAATAATACAGTAACGTGGGACTTCCAAGAGCAAAAGAGAATGCATGCATAGCGCATGGAGTACCAAGAATTCAGTTATGAATTTGGAATAAATAGATTTTGCCGAGTGTTAGTTGAGAACCGACATAATGAGAGAGAAAAGAAAAACTGGTACTAATTTGTTAAGTGTCACTTCTACGCTACAGCATTCGAACCCTCAACATCCAAAAAATATTCGAGCGATTTCACGCACCATATTAGGTAATTTAATTACAAGACAGCGTATCAATCACTTCAAAATTCAAACAAAGAATGGGAAAGCATCAACTGAGAACCAACAAAAACTAACAATAAGAAAATTCAGGAGAATACTTAGAAGTTCCTTGTAATCAGATCGACAAGTTGAGCAGCAATGGGAGATAGCACCGCGAAGAAAGTAAATGGTGCCTCACATTAAAATTGATCCTGCTACAGATCAATACAGGAAACTTGCTGACGCTGATGCGGGGAACTGTTATAGCATAACTGAGGAGCGTTAAGTCCTCTTAGGAATACAAACGAGGACTGAGTTCATCAGTATATCCTCTTCGAAAAGATTAAGAAATTCACTCTGCAACAAATTCGTGGAATTGGCATCAAATTATTGCACGATATCACCGAATTCAGACTAAAGTTGCAAAGAGGATTTCTTAATTGCAGTCAAATTAAAACGACAATGAATCCGTACTTCGTGTGCACACGGTTCAGACAGTGCAGTGGACTATTTCCTTGACTATGAAAAACGTTGACAAACAATGGCACGGTGGGTTCTAACAAAGAATAGATCTTCCTAAACAATTAGACTCCTCCCAAAAATACTGTATCAGTACGGTAATTAAAAGCGATCTTTGCTTTTTCAAAAAGCTTTGTGTAAACTCCAAAATTCCGATACAAAACTAGAACCCTTGAGACTAAGGGAAACTTTCCATTTTGAACAGAAATCTCCTACTTTTTAAAGTTTCAGTTTTGATGACATCCTGGTGTACTGGCCACACTTCGTAACTAAACGTATCCTGCCTGTTCGTATAATTATTTTTTATGATTATTATCATAATTAGTATACAAACATAGATCCAAGAAAGACGTGTGGAAATGTTCGGTGCCCGTAATTGTTTCTCTTCAGTAGAAAGTAAATTTTTTCAAGCCACAATTACTGTTTTCTTAACCATTATTCAGCATATTCTCTTGATGGTAAATTAAAATTACTGGGGTAACTACATGGCAATGACCATACCAAATTACTAGGGTACACACGTGGCATGACCCCATTAAATTACTAGGGTAAACACGTGGCATGACCTCATTAAATTACTAGGGTAAACACGTGGCATGACCCCATTAAATTACTAGGGTAAACACGTGGTAATGACCACATCAAATTGGAGAGCAGACTTCAGCGAGGACAGAACGAGGCGTCCGAGTAAAGCAGGCAGTGAACGCTCAGCATCCTGGAAACATAAGAATTACATTATTTATTCATCATTATAAATGCGGCAGTAGCGGAGGATATTCGGTATTAACCATAAATAAGTAAATAAAAAAGAATATTATGTACACTATTTATTCATCAATAAAAGCGAGGGTGGTTTGCGCAGAATAGTCTATTTTACGGGTATATAAAACAGAATGAAGGAGGCCTACCAATATTTAGAAAGGTGTATGACACACACATAGGAAGGATTGGGTGAGTGTGAATATCTCTCACAGCACCCTAATATAACGAAACTAAGAAACTGAAATTAAGAGATGGGAAAATATTAAACATGCTGAAGTTAAATGGTCGAAAAACACGGTACCGGTGATACGACTTGATGGTGAGAAATGACTGTCAGCGTAGTGTAAGACAGTGAAGTGTTGAGTGTTATGGTTAGTTGTCATACGGTGGAAACGAGCGGAGATACGGAAATCTACTTATATAATAAAAAGTGTATCTCCATCTGTGTGTGTCCGTCCCATTACTTCCTATCTATTCTGAAAAAAAATTATTGGACTGAAATCAGAACGGGTATACATGTATTAAACGCATTGTATTGTGGATACCAAAGACAACGGATTACTATAAAATATGCCGTTTTTCCGCTATTAGCTTTCTTCTCTTACATGACCATGTTATCAGTAGATAAGATACAGAATGAAAATTTTGTATTTATTAATTTAAAACAATAATTCGTCGTACATCTTTCATACATTCGTCCTTATAACTTCAAAATAGTAAAATCTACACCGTGGAATTTCCATGGGAACTATCTAGTTAGAATATATCTATGAGTAAGGTCAGAAGTAGTTGGAACTATGAATGGGGTAAAAGGTGCACTTGGTAACATAAATAGACTCGCTAGGAATATAAGTGTACGATAGATCATTCACATACGTAGAGAATGTGTGTGAGCCAAGCAACTCCCGATACACCCCCGATGAGACTAAATTTAGCAGTTTCTTCCGTCTCCAGTGAAATGCAGGTCCAAGCGAACATGGACTGATACGACACAAGTTTGACTCTAAGGCAAATGCGTCGTTTGAGCTAAAACATACAAGAATGTGTGACGGGTTCAGCACTGGAGCGGCTGCGTCGTGATAACGGATTCACTTTTGCCTACTTTCCGGGATTAAAAGAGCGATTTCGTTTATAATTATGAACAACAACTGGAAGTTATCTTGCAAAGATGACAGAAAAAGTGATGACATTAGCTCTTTTTAAGAGTAAAAGCTTTAGCAAGCGATGAGTGGTTCAGATGCTTAAGCATCCAAAACCTAAAAAAATAATTACAGATAACGACTAATGAAGACATTTGTGGGGTGGTTTACCAATGCAACCAAAATGTAAGGTCCTAGTGATTACAGAATTGGGAAAAAACAGCAATGAAGATTCAAAATGATACTTGATTTTAAACTTTAAAATAATTTTTCAACACAGAACTCTGACCATTCACGATCTCATGCATTAACTTAACCGTTTCTTGGGCTGAAATGGACGTGTAATAACAGTTAAGTTTAATTTTTTGAAGTGGGTAAGTCAAAAAAGTCCGTTGCTGCTCATTTGTCTTTGGTTTACGGGACACAACATAGCATTTAAGGATCCATATTTTAAACAGAAAATACGTTTTTAAAAGAGTGAAATACATCATTTAACAACGGGAAACAAAAAGTTAGGCATTTTAGCATGAAGGTAAAGGTCCGTATACAAAAATGGGACATCGTCATGGAATTCGTGCATCTCATCATAAAAGTCGTGCATCTCGTCATGAAAGCCGTGCATCTCGTCATGAAAGCCGTGCATCTCGTCGCGAAAGCTGTGCATCTCGTCGCGAAAGCTGTGCATCTCGTCGCGAAAGCTGTGCATCTCGTCGCGAAAGCCGTGCATCTCGTCGCGNCAGTGAGAGTAGGTTATTAGCTTTAATTTGAGACCAAAACGAAGGTTCTACGATGTATAGGACGAAAATAATTAACGAAAATGTTTGTTTCAAGATTTTTTCTGGAGATCTCAAGATTTTTTAAGTTCGGGTCAAGTTCGGTGTTGAGATCGGTGTCGAGATTTTCCCGCCGGTCCAGTCGACTCCCTTAACCTTACCTTCTGATACTTGTTATAAACATAACACTGGCAACCCCAGGCCACTATAAAAAAATAACAACTTAGCTTGAGCAACGAAAGGTCAAAGATTGCATATGTAGTATCACAAAATATAGAAAAATAATAAATATTCTATTGAAGATACCATGAACATACACAAATGTTTTTGATTGTATGAAAGACAGTGGTTACGTAACAAAAAGTAAACAGAGTAGGAAAAGAACTTACATCAGTTCGGTATAAAACATTTCATTCCCGTCATTTCTTTACTTTATATCTAAATCATATTAATAAAAATATCGTTGTATTGAATTTTAGTACACTAATATGATGTGTATGTGTCGAATTAAAGAAAATATCATTAGTGTGTTAGAAAAAGGCCAAAATATGGTATAAAATAACAAAATGCCCGAACTTGAAATCCAATGCCAGGTGTTTCCAAAAAAGGCCAGATTTCAGATATTTGGTCAGGAAAAGGCTAATATGGCCACCCTGTCCATGTTCAATCTCTGAAAAAACTTCGGTATTGCGGATTGTAAATTTATTACATCCCTCCAAAAATGTAATCACAACTTATGATCGCTTTTTCAGTTTTTCATATTATACTAAAATTTTCACTAATTTTCAAGAGCCTTCCTTCAAAGAAAATGAATAAAGGTAGTATTTTGATTAATATGTTGATACTGAAGTTGTTTGTAGCGTTACATATTTCGAATACCAATCTTTTCATATAGTTTACCTAAAAATGTCGCAAATTTTACGAGTTTTTGTAGATAATATTAAATCTCACTGAAAAATTGTGCAACTTACTTCTGACTTTGCAGTCTTTTAGTTTTCCTACACAAAAAACGTATTATCTATCTGTTTCGTGTAAATCTTGGGGAGTGCCGAAATGCTAGTCACCAAATTGGTCGACTGATGAACGTACCCGCTTGTTATACGGGAAGGTAGGTTCGACTGTTTGTGCTTGACCATCGGCAGCTAGAAACATGTTTAGCAACTACTACGCTGGGCGCTCGTACGAATACTACACCGCTACGTTCATCGAAACGCTCCTACGAGCTTCTACTTCAAGTTACAGTACAGAAGACAGGGAAGACGTGCTAACATCTTAAGATGTTAATACTTGGAGCATCACTACTACTCTTAAGATCTCACCAATGAGCATCATCACTACTCTTAAGATGTTAATATTAGGAATTTGAAAATCCCTTGTATTTGTACCGTATACTTGATTGCAAATAAAGTTTTTTCTTTCTTTACTAGTGAAGTAAGATTTTCTAGTTTCTATAATTAATGTATTCTTATCATAATTTTTCAACATGTATTCAGGATGATGCTGGTAGATTGCCGCAGCAAATTCTGTATTCTGTATTCCATAGGAAGCAGAGCAGTGGGAAGGCCCAAACTCCGTGTTAAGGATGTCTGTAAGAGTACGCTCGGTGAGTTCCGTATTGGTGCCGCAAGATGGAAGACATGTGCATCTGATAGAAGCGAAGGAGAAGCTCTGTTTCTGACGGTTTTCGAAGCTACAAAGACGACTCCATACACAGAAAAGATGCTAGAAGAACACGACGTCACCTCTCAAGGACAGACCGTCACGTTGTTAACGTGCAATATGAAATTGTATATACAGGGTGTCCCAAAAAATGTGTACATTTTTAAAAGGCTGTAGTTTGAATACTACTGGTGTTAGGAGACTGGGACAGGTCTCATTCGAACAAGCAAGATTTATAGTTTCATTGTGTGTCCAGAATATGTTGTTACCCATCTTATGTATGTAGCAGCCACCGTAGTCGAGTGGTCTGCGGCCCGTGTTCTGTATCGGGTCTCTGCTTGTGCAGAAAGACTGCGGGTTCGAAACCCGGCAATGAATACGAGCTGTTTCTCGTTTCACGCCGTGAGCTCGCACTTATCGGTATGGACACATCCCAGGATCGTCGCATGGAGCTCACCATCACCCTTACTCTAAGAATGTTAACCTTAAGAATTTGAAAAACCAATGTACTAAATGTCTATGTACTGTGTACTTGATTGGAAATAAAAGATTGTTGTATACCTTATGAACACCAGTCGTATTCCAACTACAGACTTTTAAAACTCTATACAGTTTTTTGGGAGATCCTATATAATAAAATCTAATATGTTTGTACATTTACAACTTCTTTGCAAAATCAGCGTCCGCTGGTTAAATCAAACGAAAAAAATTAGTAAAGAACAAGTGATTTTTTTTTTGTGTGGGTCTACTAGTAACATTAAAAGTATGAGCTTCAGAACCATCCAAATAGTAACGTACTCTCATGTACTTGACTTGTGTGTGTTAACTTCTAAGTTTAATAATTTTCACAACTTTTGTTAGCTTCGTAACGTGTAATTTTCAGTGCATTAAAACTCGATTAAATTGTACTGTATTAATAAAAGACAAATGAATTATGTCTTCATTGTGTCAAAATTTATTTTTTGCCTTACATAATTTCATAGTAAAAACTTGCAACCACATTATTTATTTGTACCTTTCTATCTTGAACCTCTTTTCATTACAAATTGTAATTGTTTCCAATATTTCAGGTACTAGTTAAGGACTACTGATAAAGTCACACCACTAATCTGTATTTTCTCTGCTCTCACCGAAAGTGGCCTTCCTCAACCCACAAGCATATCATACAGTAAATTTCACAAAATTAAAAGCAATTTTTCATGGTATGAATCAAACGTGTCCTATACCCAAATATTGAACCAGCATCTTCCCTAGAACATCATCGATAGTCTTCATGGTTGTCAACATCTCATTTTTGCATAGTAGGGAACGGTTTACACGGTAAACGATGGTCCTCATAAAAGTCGATGGTTCACATGGTACCAGGGTACTCTTTTTTAGGCTACCACGAGATCACCGACAACTCACGCGGTTATCGATAGTTCATACGGTTATCGAGCCTTCTTCCTCCAAGTCTCCTCTGCTTCATGCAGAGTGTTGGGTAGAGCGACGTTCTTGGTTTCCGGTAGGAAGAATGTCAGGGTTCCCGCAACAAGTCCAAGCAAACCGAACACCATCAGGGGCAGTCCGAGGTAAATTTTCACCTGCACGTGAATGATTTTAATTTTAAAAAGTTCGACTCGTACATGGTTTGAGATATAGTCCTAATGACATCTTAATTACTTAAATCTCGAGCTGACCTTAAATGAGGGTGTGTTTTTTAATGCGGTCGAAAGGACGGAAACGTTGATTTTTTTTCTAAAACATCGATTATTAGCAGAACAAAAACTTCATTTAAAGTAGGTTTTCTTTGCCTACTTACAAAAGCTATACCTTAAGAAATCAAATCAGGGAATCAATACTCAAAATATTAGACCCTAATTTGTGAGAGGCCGAAGAATTAAGATCCCAACTTACCAAGTAAACCACAAGAGGAGAAAGGAAGATCGCTACTCCTCCAAGGGTTTCGGCCAGAGCAACACCCTGACCCCGTACGACCGTGGGGATGACCTCAGGTCCATACTGCAGGGATATGTAGTACGCCACAGTTATTGCAAACCTACCGAGCAGACCGACCACCAGAGACGGCCAGGTCACGTCTGCAAAAATAAAAAGAAAGAAAGAAATGTATTCCATTCTGGTATACATGGAATATACAATGATTTTTAAATTCCATGCTGGCATCTGAAGACCAGTGATTATGCTTCCAGCGACTATTCCTGTCCATTTTGTGACATGAGGTAGAGGTCCGTAGGGATACATTGCAATGACCTGGAAGTTTAGGGAAATAGTTGAGTCAAATCAGTCTCTCAGCCTACCTGGTCGCTGTGTCACAAGCATAGTAAATTCAAAGGCAGTGCCGGGGTTCGAACCTTTTAAACCAGTGACTAGGGAGCACAAATATAGGTCGCTTTAACCACTCGGCTACAGAGCAAGCAAATAAAGGACACAAATGGAGGAAAAAGAATGAGTACTTTACATTCTGGCTGTCTCCTTAGCCCAGGTGACCTAGAGCATCAAGCGTCTGGCATCTCAGAGAAAGTAATAATTATGTCTAATAGGCTATCATGTCATGAACATATTATATAAGTACGCCATTCAAACTTGTAGGCTCGGTAATTTTGAATGGACAACTTTAAGCACACATCTATTTTATCATATTTAGTAATCTTGTGTGCCATCAAGTTTCATGGACCAGCTATTACATAAATTTACAAAACTTCACTGTGTGTACAATATGTTTATTTATTTATTTTTTTTTAAATAAAATTTACCATAGGTGCCAAAAATTGAATTTCGATTATTTGCAAGATGATTAAGAGTAATACGCATTTGTCAAATTCTTTCAATACCTTAAAAATGATGTTAAATTTCAAAAACCCTTCAATGTGAGAATAATTAATATATGATCTATTGAACTAAGCCTGACCCTTTCATTTACTATGTATTAATTCTTAAGTTGAAGTTAATCATCTTTGTACTGTATGTTCATGAAGCTCTATTTTCTTTCCAAAAGTAATGCACAAGAGAATGGGAAATAGTTCTAGATCTCTTGCCATGCAAAGGATGCACAGACGACGGACTAATTACCACAGGCATTCGGAACATTAAGTCAACTAAGAACGTTCAAGAACGTTCTTGGGTTTCCTAGCAATTGTAAACACGGTATTTATTTGCTAAAATTCAGTACTATCCGTTCTTTTTTGTTCATTTGTCAATGCTCTTCAAACCAATGTTCTGCTCAGTTAAAGAGAATTTGCTAAAACTCGAATATTGTGTCCTGATCTACGTATTTCTAAAATGGTTATCTATTATCAATTTCCATTCAGTACGTTCAGTTTTTTTCTGATTTTCCCAATACAGATTAGTTTCATGATATTAAGTAAAGGAAACAAAAATTAGCCATTAATTAAAATAATATAAAATTAAATCAAACTATTTGGAATATTATCTACGTAATAGCAAGTATTTACCGACCATAAATACATTTCAGCTCACGTGGATCCATGTTAACATTTACCTAGCAGCACGAGGCCACCATAGATGAGGCCAGTGGCCCCTGATAAGAAGTAGGCTCCCATTAGCGGTGGCCGGCGCCCTAATCGCTCTATGAGCCAAGGTGCGGACCATGCCGGCACTTCTACCAACGCCCCCAAGAAGAAGCTCATGAGCATGTTGTCATCAAGGTTGGATGTGTTCTGGGCGTGGCCGAAGTAGCACATGCATCCAACCATCCTGAGAGGGTATTGAAGAAGCGTGTACTTTCAAATAATCTAAATTTGGTCTGAACGAAAGGTAAGGTGACTACAAATTAAGGAAATCAACGTGAACCTGAAAGGGTCATCGTATGTAGCGTTCGAGTAAACTTTTTAGGCAAATTCACCATGAAATACTGATTTTGATCAACGGAACTTACTGCAGCGGCAAGCCATGTTCAAATCTGCTTTTGCGAAACCACAAAGCAGCGTAACCAGTAATTTTGCTATTAGATATTCTCTTATCAATAAACTGGGGTTCTGATGAAATATAAGTCTTACTGGCCTTTTCTTGTAGTAACATTTATATCAATGAGTCTATTGGAACTATCAGAAAAATATGGTGCACGTTTGTACGTTTTGGAAAGCCCACCCATGATGAAATGCGTTATCAATAAAAACGAGCTGTACCGAAGTACATAGAGAAATAAGGTGCTATGTTAGTCAGTTCTTGGCTTAATTTCATGTATTAGATATGAAGCGAACAGCAGATTATGATTTGCACTGTCCTTGGCAGTTGGATAAAAATCCAATATCTGAACTTTTGTCACCCTGCGTGAACCATAGGACAACTTTCAAACGAAGATACATGGTTATTAAAAACCGATAAAATTACACAACATTGAACTTTTACTTAATAAAACAACAAATTCAATGTTATACATTATGTTCTACATCCTCAGCCTGAGTGATGTACGAATGAATGATTTACTTATAATATAGTTCCATGGATAATTCCGTGGGTATCCCGTGAGTATCAGCTGAATTGAATTGACTCGTAAGTAGTTATTTTATCAATAAATTTGTCAAACGAGCATATTACTACGGGTTAAAGAATTCAAGGGTTCGCTTCTTATCAACACAAGATACCGTAAATAACATAATGTGCCTTTGTACTATTCCATAACGTTACAGAAATGATAAACTCAGGCCCACACCCTCATTATCAGGAAAGAAGTCTGAAATATACCATGGCGTATTTTCTCTTTGTCAGAAGGTTAATCATTTTAAAAAAGGTTCATTTTACTTGAAACAAAATAGGTTTCTAATGCTGTCACTTCTGAGTTCTAGCTTTTCTAGTAAAAGCAGAAAAATTACAAATCGTAGTGTTTCTGAATGGCAAGCATTGGTGTTTACACGAAATTATTTCATTAACGAACATATGCGAATATTCCAAATTGAGGTTATTCGCAGTTTTTACTCAGTCATAAAATGGAGGATTCCATCATGAAATGCTTCAATTGGGTCAAAATATCATATTTATATTACTCACCAAATGACCATGACCAGAGCTATCTGTTTCCTCAAGATGGGGTATTTCAGCACGGCTGTTATTACTTCAGCTTCAGTTTCATTTGATGACGCGGCATCTCTGCTGGGCGAGCTACTGACAGCTGCGTTCTTCTCTAATTCAATGTCTTCGTTTGCAAGTAATTCCTTCTCATTCGAGAGATGAGAGATCATCTCCAGCAACTCAGATTCGGATATTCTTTTTTTGTTAACTCGAGAAATTGTATGCAAGAGCTTGGCGGCAGCGAGAGGTCGATTTTGAGTTATCAGCCAGGATGCAGACTCCGGAATCCATCTGAAATGGAAAAATTAGCTATTTGTCTCGAAAGTTCTATTTATAGGTTTCATTTATGTTTAGTTATTGGAGCAGGGAGAGTGAATATCACTGGTATAGAACAATTTTATTCATAAGTTTAATTAATATTTAGTTCTTGGAGCAAGGGGAGCGGATATGGGTGGTGTACAAAAATATAGGACAAGCGTAAAAATATTAATTTTTAAATCTCTTATCGAGTGCAACTGTCTTTGGTGTCCAGCGTATTTTATGAATTCTTATTGTGATAGATGAACATACTTACGAGCTGGATAATTCATACTTTGGGATCTACCTTTTCTTTATTAATCGCGTTCAAGTTTCATCAACAAAAAAGAACACACTTTAATCTTGCGCGACACACTCAGCACATCAGCTCTCAATAAATTTAATATCAAATGAATGACAGTCCAAAAGAGATGATGACACCAACCAGCTAAATCATAAGTCTCGCATTAGTTAGCCAAGTTAACGTCCTAACTTCAAGTAAAAAAGTCTAAGGTAAGATATCTGCGATTTTTAAATATATGAATAAATGACGTAAATCTCAAAATTTATATTTTTTGTAGAACCATACAATAGCGTATTTTCTTACAAAAAGCTGCGATGTGCTGTTTGTTGCTATTGTAATGATCAATCTAACATGCTTCCTAAGTAGTTCATAAAAAGTCATGTGTATATGAAGACTGTCAGCAATAAAGTACTGTAATAACACCGAACTGTTGAAGTCTCACTTGTATATGAAGACAGCCAGGAATAAAGGGCTTGCTGTAATAACACCCAACTGTTGAAGTCTCACTTGTATATGAAGACAGCCAGCAATAAAGGGCTCACTGTAATAACACCGAACTGTTGAAGTCTCACTTGTATATGAAGACAGCCAGCAATAAAGGGCTTGCTGTAATAACACCCAACTATTGAAGTCTCACT
This sequence comes from Trinorchestia longiramus, assembly GCA_006783055.1. Lineage (NCBI taxonomy): Eukaryota > Metazoa > Arthropoda > Malacostraca > Amphipoda > Talitridae > Trinorchestia > Trinorchestia longiramus. Next base: position 112,324 of record VCRD01000999.1, on the reverse strand, counting down.
TGTATAAGAGGACGGGGAGGAACGAAGGTGCTGCAGTGACAGCAACCAACACTTGCCAGTTCCAGACCCAGTACGCCACCACAGGAGCGATGAGTGTGGCCAGAGTGTAGGTCATCATGATGGTGAAAAGGGGCACCGAGCGTCGGTCGGTCTCGCAGAACTCCATTACTGGCCAGTGAACACTTTTGAATTAAAATTAATATAGATAAAATTTCCTAACTTTGCATTGTGCATAAATTCGTTAAAGAAAGAACGTTTAGATAAACACTGTAGCAGGTTGTTTTTCTTTGCATGGTAAAGTGAGTGATCGACTGAGAACGTATAGCAGCAGCTCAAAGTCGTCGCCAATCAAGATTTCTAAAATTGGAGCCATGTGTAAGTTAAAAGTGGATTGAAATGCATCGTGACTTACCAAGAACAAAGGTCAGATGGCTGAGCGTGTGATGGACGGAGCCGGTCATAATTCTCAGAAACAGAAAAGCGAAGTAATTCCTCACGAATGCTGACGCAATTCCAGCGCCTCCGTAGACGAGGCAACAGATCAGTACGATGGGCCGACGACCAAACCTGAGACGTCCAGGAAGAGAGGTGGACTCAAGCGGAGATTTGACTGGTAAGAACTACGAATTGAATGTTCACTGCAGAAAATTTACTGATTGATCGTTTTCGAAGTAAACTTGAGATTGGTGATTACCAAAGTTTGACGTAGAGTCCGAGAGGTAAATCAAGTTTTATAAATAACTTTCTTTTGGTTCCTGTTTTCACTTTGCCGAACCTTGAATGATGCAAAGGATAAGTAAAAATCACGTCATACATAAATAGCAAAGTTAACAGAACTGTTTAACTCATTTCTTGTCACTGTTTCTCATCTTCAGGAATTATTTAAACTTTTAAGATAGTCCGGCAGATGTATGAACGACGACGTTATCACTCAAAGTAGGTCAGGTTTTCAAAAAGGTCCACAGAATTTTATGATCTTCGTATAGGGTATCGTGAACCTTTTTGAAATGTTATATAAGCGATAAATAATTGCAATTGCTACTTCTACCCATGCGAAGATTTGTTATGACGACAGTCATGTACGTTCAACCAATTCAGGATCATTTCGTAATTTGCGGGCATATAAAAGTTACATCTACCGACATGGTTGTCTGGTCTTTGACTTACAACCACAGGTCTAGTTATCTGTTTGCCTGGTGTTTGAATTACAACCACCAGTTTGGTTATCTGGTGTTTGAAAAACAACCACCAGTCTGGTTGTCTGGTCTTTGAATTACAACCATCGGTCTGGTTGTAACTACACATCTGTAAGTTCAACATTCGTGTCATTCCGTGGCTGAACTCTCTTTTTGCACCGCAGTCTTAAGGTTTAAAGTAATACGAGTACTACGAAATTATATTTACTTGCTCACTCGTACTCTCCAACATTTCAGAGGCTGAGACTCGCACTTTTAGCACACACTGACGTATGTTCTTCCTACTACGCCAATTTTCTTTCATTCATCAATTCAAATATCGATCTACTTCTCACACGTTTCTCACTCGATTTCGCTTATTCCCACTTTCAACCAGACGCTTCTAATTCATTCCCTCAATATGATGATAACTCCTCAACACTCTACGCTACCACTTAATCCTCTTCCCACTTTACAAGAGTACCCATCAATCATACTACATTGCCTGACACACTACTCGAACCATCAGTAAAGAGTACCCATCGGTCACTTGTCAGAAAGAAGTCCGAGGATGCAAGCTCCAATTGTGTTGCCGACCCAGAATGCAGTCAGCACGGTGTACGGGCGCCAGGCTGAGTCACACACCCAGTCTTCCTGTGGAATTGAAATCTTAATCATTTTGTAGCATAACATATGTAATTAGTAGTTAATTGTACGACTAAAAATGTTATAATCTATATTCAATAATATTCAGTTGCATCCGCTCGTGCAGAGGGGCTTTTTAAGATAAAATATAAGCCATAAAACACTTCAATACATTTTTGAAACTGAACATGTGCCTGGTGAAAATGTCTAGCAGAAACACTCCTAGCATTTTTATTTTTGCGTAAAAGGCTGTTTATATTTTCAGAAAACGCTGAAGCCTCATCGTGTACAACTGAAGCTAGCTCAAAAAATTAATTCCTGTGAGAAAACAAACAAACGGCACTAAAGTACAATAGTCCCATGGCAGTGTGGTACTTCCGGGAATGGAAGATGGAAGTGAGCATAACACTGGAGTACAATAATGCTATGACGCACATTGAGTGACATTATACAGGGTGTCAAAAAAATGTACTCACCCTTTAACCGTTGCTAACATGCTGTCTTCTTTGTGTTGCAGGTGTGAGGTTCGAACCTTTGCAAACATGATTAAATGTGATTAAAGAATTATGCTCGCAAAGGTTCGAACCTCACACCTGCAACACAAAGAAGACAGCATGTTAGCAACGGTTAAAGGGTGAGTACATTTTTTTGAGACACCCTGTAGTTCTTACTTCAGAGGCCAGCGTAGGGAAGATGTTTGAGTAGTCGTACTCCCAGGTGCTGCACGGGTTAGGGGTTCCCGCCTCCGTAGTACAACTCCCGTCCCATGTGTTGTCAGGTCCCTGCAGGATCACACACAGTAATAGTGTACAGTACAAATTGTGTGTACAGCGCATAGTTGGAAAGCACATACAGTCTTTAACTGCGATCGCAATTATCCTATTATGACTTGTACTTCTGCAGGTTTCTTATATTCTTACATTTAACACGTTGACTCCGATTGCCTAATTGGTGTAAAACTTCACTTTGTACGCATAGTCACTAGAAGGATCTGAAAAAATTACAGAACCTAACCTAAGTGGTACACATACGTACCACTTCGGAGTCAACGTGTTAAGCATACCAGTGGCTGGTGGTGCTCTTACCATTTAATAACTAAAGGAAATACTGGGTACCAGGCTCAAAGAGAAGCGCAGTAGCCGTTATGTATGGTTGTCAGTTGTATGGAGGTCGTCCTCAAGCTCTTATCATATTACCTCAGCCAAAAGTCAAGTCTAAGCATTAACTTAACATACAATACCCGTTTTCTCATCAGACAGCATGAAGATAATTGACAATGAAAGCACCCTCACCTCACCAAGTCTCTCATTGGTGACGTAAGAATAATCTGTCGACAAGGTCCACACTTCGGATTCATTGGTGAGGAGCGACGTGTTCGCAGCGGAGTTGGAGCACCGGAACTGCGGCGCTGACAGCACCAGTAGCTGACAGCAGTACACAAGCCCTATCACGCCTGTCGTTAGCGGAATGAGAACAAAACATAGAACTTTCTGGTACAGGCCGAAACCTCCAGTCGCTGCAAGAATGTTTTCAAACTTCATTTTCCTGGGCGGGTATCAGATAACTAATACCATTGATAGGGAATTTTCTAGGTTTAGTTACGAGGTATTGCGCTACGGAAGCGTAGTTTTTCTTTGCAAGTACCGAGGGATATATGACGAGCATACGAAAGGAAATGAATAACCGCGATTGCTTTTCAAAATTATTCAACAGTCTTGAACTTTTACGGACAATTATTGCTCGTGGGCGATAAGAAAGTCCGGCAATCTTCAGTTACCAGCTGCACGATTTAAAAGTAGAATTAATAGTCGTTTTCATTCCTTTTACTTTGATGAGTTTTTTGGGTAAACTTCTTACAGTCAAGCCTATCGCAAGTACGCCTGGCTGTTCAGTTCTAGAATGTATCTTTCAGAGCAAAGTAACAAATATAGAAGAGAACAACGTGACGTCAGAGCTTCCCTAAGCCTTTGCCCAAAGTCACGTGTGGTGCGCAAGCTCAAGTTGCGTTTTTCATCTCGTACGAGTCATGGTAATAAATAAATAATTAAAGTTACGAACTAACACAATCAATCAAAAAAAATTCATGTAAGTTCTAGAGAGTTTTTAACTTGAATAACAGCTTCTGACACTCACTACGTCTGTTGAACAATAAAATAACACTACGAAGACTAAGAGTTATTCTAAACAAAAAACAAAATACACATAAAGCTTAGGTAATAATGTTAAGTCACAGTGTACCAAGGAACTATGAAGGTTAAGCGTGACCTTACTACACGAGGTAAGACACATCCACACATTAAAGGAAAACTTAACACAGCATTGAAGATGAGTGATTATCTTGTGTAATCTACATCTGCTGTCCAACAGTCAGCGCATGCGCAGCATGACCATGGAGACATCATAGAACGGAATTTTTCCCTGCACTTTCATAACGATTAGATAAAAAATGTTAAAGGCAGATAAGGATGAATTTGCCTTAGTAAGAAGAGGAAGCTAAAACCCATAGAGAAATTCATTGTATAAGTGATGTGACTGATGTTCAAGATTACTTGTGTACTGTAAAACACGTGGTTGGGTCCTCTATTTTTCTCGACTATGTTTCTGAGTTGAAAGTGTCATTTTCCATTCAATTTATCATCCACGTACGAGAATCTGCATAACCTTGAACTCCTCAGACACGGAGCTGTACAACAGCTCCACGTCTTAACAGAGTAATTTCAAGATCAGGTCGTAGCTTATATCTACATATCACACCTCCACTTAATTAGTTATGTAGCATTTTCCTCGAGGATTCCTCTGCATCTCTTTGGTAGTCCAACACTATTATAGAATATTATAGTAATTTATTTTTAAACTATTTATAGTGTGTAGAATAATATGCACAATAACGCTTGTATACGTTTATGATATGAGGTTCCCTTTGAAATAATTTTTGTTTTCCGAAAAAAATGAGAGTTACGTCAAAACACCCTTCACTCCAAGTGATCTGGTCTACCATCTACCCATGGCTCAAGTGACACCAGTTAAGTCAGATGCGTCGGGGCGAATAAACAAACAGAAAAGTTGACCTTCGAAGCAAAAGAATTTGACGTGAAATTTTGTGGCCAGGAGGTGGGTGTTTTCTTAGAGAACAACAAGAGCTGATCCGACCTAGCACTGCACATCACAAGGGCACCCACCACGACGTGAGCTTACACATTACTGAAGTGGATTAAGATGAAGGATCAAATGCTAAGCTATGGTCACACAAGGACTACAGTCCTCTTTGCATAAGGAGGGTCACTGATGAGCAACGATGAGACGCAAGCTCCCATTGGACAGGCACAAGGGCGAAGTTAATTACAACAGCCAGTTCAACACGAGGGGTCTATTGGGCAGATAAAAATTGCTTTAGAGGGGCGATTTCAAACTAAAATCTTAGGGGTCTCGCATTTCTATTGTTGATGAACAGGGAATCAGTGTGTGTAATCAAATTGTCATAATCAGATTACATTTAGTATTTAGTCGTAGCCAAGATCAACAATACCTAAAAGTCGGACAACCACATGACATGGTGGGCCTATTGGCAACAGACTATTTGTAGCAACATTAGGATGCAACAGTATACGCGCTAAACTGAGTTCATACAGCGTCCTTAGTATGCCTTACCACGTGTTCTTCTACAGTATCCCTTACACCTGCACTGTACCATGTCCCTCACACCTGCACCTGTACCATGTCCCTCACACCTGCACCTGCACCATGTCCCTCACACCTGCACCTGTACCATGTCCCTCACACCTACACCTGCACCATGTCCCTCACACCTGCACCTGTACCATGTCCCTCACACCTGCACCTGCACCATGTCCCTCACACCTGCACTTGGAAGTAAAGTCGAACTATTAAGAGAATAATTTTGTACTGAATCACTAAAATAATGTACTACTTGTTGAAAAGAGCAGCGTTGATAATATACAGTTGTCTAATACACAATTTTCCCGTGCTCTTTATAAAGGTTGTGAAGTGGTTAAACGAAACTTTATGAATATAATGCAAACGGTCTGTTCTCATTTCGTCATTGTTTTTGTATATAACGGGTGGAGCAAAAGTCACAAATAACCTAATAAAGCCACAAAAGTGGGTTGCATATCAAATGAAAGAAGAAATCTTGGAGTTTTATTTCACATCTAGTATACTAATTAACTGTTTATATTGTTACTCACAAACTTTTCACTATTATCAATTACCCCAAAATGACAAAATATAGCAAAGAACATTGAACAAAAATAGTGGAAAGTTATTTCACACATAACGGATCCTTAGTTGCAGTGCAGAGGGACTTCATGACAACATTTAATCAACGAACAAGTTCTTCCAGGCATTACATAATTGCAATGATTTAGAGATTCAGAGAATCCATATCAACAGCTGATAAGGAACGCTCTGGTAGACCGAGAGCAGTACGAAATGCATACGCAATTCAGTATGTTTCAAACAGCATTCAACAAGAACCACGAACATTGACTAGGAAACGTTTCATTGAACTAGGAATTTCTCAAAGATCACTACGTCTCATCCTGACAAAAGACTTGCAACTGTACCCATATAAAGTTCAATTAACCCATGAGTTAAATTATGCAGACTAACAGAAGAGAAAAGACTTTCCTCATGCATTTCTGGATCTGGCAAATAATGAGACCTTTACCTCACACCTAATTATGTCTGATGAGGCACATTTTCATATCAGCGAATACGTAAAGAAACAAAACTGCCGATTCTGGTGTGTTGAAAACCCTTAGGACAATTCATGAACAACCACTTCATGCAGAGAAGGTTACTGTCTGGTGCGGTATAACAAGTGCATGAATAGTTGGCCCATACTTTTTCAAAAAAGAAGGATATTATATTTAAATAATGAAACTTTTGTTGAAAAATAATAAAACTCCATGATTTCCTCTTTCATTTGATGTGTAATCCACTTTTGTGGTTGCATTAGATTTTGTTTTAATAGTGTTTAAAAGTGTAAATTGACTTTTGCAATATACATACATGAACATCAGAATCACCCATAGATTTTGCAGCAAGTTTTAGTACGATAACGAAGGATTGTGACGAGTATTGACGTATACAATACGCTATCGCTGCAACACCTAACATAATATTCAACCTTGAGATCGTGTAGGATGTTGTTTAAAATTATTATTCATATTTACCTCCTGTTTTCTTATTTAAATGTCTGTTAGCAAAAATTAACGTTCACATAAATTTTTTGAACACCCTGTATCTGAGCCTGTATTGGCTTACCTGTTTTTTACCGTCGCAACGTTGACGTGGTGAACGGCCTAGACATGGTCTGAAGGTCGGAAGGCTGCAGATTGCTGGTAGGGCTTACACATCTGCACAGGTGCCACTCTGTTAGCTGACGTGTTTTTTACACTGCGTTGAGATCTGCCTGTGTCTGGATTCAATTGCTAGATCTCCGGATCGGGTGAACTGAGAAGGCTCTTTTCGTATGAATAACGTACTTCTCTCTTGTAAATGTTGATAATATACATGGTGTTGCCAAAAAATGTGTACATTCATTTTTAAAAAGGAAGGTGGGAGGGAACTCAAGTGATCGATCTTTGGCTGTCATCTCACAGCATCTTCTTTCGGTCATAAATATTCTGCCCTGATTAGCAAGATCTCAAAAAATGATGGAAGAGAAGGATCTGATGGAAGAGTTGAAGGAGAACGCATAGAAATTCTCAAACAGGAATACAACGACGATGTGAGTCAAAAACACGCAACTGAATCCGGTTTAAAGAATTTATCTGAGTTACTGAGAATAGTTCAAGAAGAAAAAAAACTGTCTGATGATCCCAAATGTTGCATGCTCTTGGAAATGCGAGACTTAGTGGAGACTTTAGCTGATACCCAGTCTAATGCTTCGTAACTGGAGTTCGATTAAAAAACTTGCAGCTGTTTGGTGAGTGAACTGAGGGTGAGGTTGACTAGCCTGTAACAAAAATTGAGTGATAAGAGCTCTGGTTACTACTCACTTTAAGCAAAAAATAAAAATCATATGAACAAAAAATGAAGGACAAGCGATCAGTTGCAAATCAAGCAAAACAAGAGAATCAGCAAATAAAAGATGGAATTAAGAAGTGCATAAAGTCAGCACAAGGTTATGAGGAAAGGACAAGAGTCATCAACAAAAAAGTTTTGGAGAAATCTAGCAGTGTGAGGATCCAAAAGAAAAGGTAAAATCCCACTTGCTGAGTGGCAACTATTTACGAAATTCTAATACATACGTTAAATTTTTTATTTAAATTGTTGGCAGGCAGTCCATATGGAGAAGGAAAACTCCAAAAATAAATCATCCCTTCCCCAGGTAGGGGCTTGGACACGGGACTAACAAGCCTGTTTAACAAAAACCTTCTTACGGAAACAGCAACATTTCTTGCTGCCCTACATACCTGGCCGGTATAAGGGCATGAGTGAGAGAGTAGATTCGGAAGATGAAGAGGAGCTTTGAAATTTTTTCACTTTCATACTGGGTGCGGGAGATTAATAATCCGCCGTTTAGGGTCTCAATAAAAATGCTCTTATTCAAAGCAAAATTACCTTATTGAGAAAAACTATGATCGCCTCTATAGACCCTCTGGTCTCTTTTCGCTCGATGAAGCCGCCTCCTACTTTGATAACAGCCTCGATGCGCCCCCGGAACCTACTGCAGCTGTTCTTGACGACCTCTCTTGAAAAATTGGCGAAAACCATCTTGATATGCTCAATTAATTTGTCCTTGGTTGTGCATGGGTGTTTGGTTGATGTTCCATTTGACTGTGTTCCATACATAAAAGTTCTTTGGATTGAGGTCGGGGGAGTGAAGAGGCTAGACGTCAGGGCTTCTTGGACTCCTTCGTCTTGGCAGGCAATATCTGGCCTCTTCTCATCTTATACGACTTGTAACACAAGTCTTTTACAATACACTGTCTGATAACCTTCTCATTTATCTTCATCTCCCTCACGATGGCTCTCATGGGCATGCTGGGGTCGTTATTCACCATCTCCTGGACCTTCATAGTGAACTCAGCATCCCTCGCACAGTCAAACCTCTTTGAATTATCCTGCCTGCAGCTGTTGCTTCAAAGTTGTAGTTGAAAGCAACTAACTCAACTTGGAACTTTTTGACAAAGCTGCCGTAGACTTTAAGTTATTAAAAAAATTGGAATTATGGTGTTCACTCTGAATTGACATTAATATTCTATGCCTTTTTCATAGATCTGGGAACTTAAACTCTACTGTAGATGCCATGGTTGCGCGTGCCGGCAGTACAGACTACAGAGACTATCGATGGCTTGGTTCAATTTTTACCGGTTTGAGAGTGATAACCTGGCCACAGGACATTCCAAAGAAAACGTGTTATTTATTCGCTGCATCCCGTAGCTGTTCTTGAGGTAGTAAATAAATGATGAAGCATATTGAACTGTTATTAAAAATATCGAATAATAAATAATGTTAATGGAGGAACTAGCAATTTTACATTTCTGCGCAAATTATAAACTGCAGCTCAAAAAAGAGTAACAAAAGCAAATTCGTACCATAACGTAATGTATTTTCAAATTTTATTAGCACCGATTCTAAGTGTTGTTATTGTTTATGATTGATGAAAGAGGTGTACTTATAGGTCATGAGAGATTTCCATCTGATGGTCGTTATCAGCAGATGTTCATATTCTCGTTCACGCTTGATGTAGAGCATCTGACTCTCGGGAGATATAATAGATAATAATCGCTTCAGGCAAATAAAAGAAAGTCCTTGGTATTAATTCTAAATAGAGCAACTGGGTTGCTAAATTTTTTAGTAAATATTCTAAGAGAAATTGTTGCACACTGTTCTTTGATTGCACTGCTACTATTGTTGAATAAAAATACCTAAAAACGCATCTGATACAGTTTCTCTTATAAATAGTACAGTTTTACTTTAAAGTCTGTTGGGTTACCGAGAGATGTCGGATTTCTGGGAATTTCTTCTGACATGTTTTTTGAAAGAATACTTTTAACTGTCCTCGGTCGAATCTACGATTTGCATTAACCACGGCTAATTATCTAGCTCTGGGCACTAAAACTCACCCTGTAATCTGCAGGAGAAATGTGTTAATGAATTTTTACTGTACGTCTTTTCGTGTTTCTGTACTGCGGAATACAAATGAAATGATGCTGAGGATGCTGTCAGCATGTAGAGGGTCGAGTATAATTCCTGGTACATGTTTTAAAATCAATTTTAAGAATTATTATTTCATAAATATTACCCAGTGTAATTTTATAAAATTAAATATCAAGGATACACCTAGTTTTTTTACAGAACAATTAGCCATTAACTACTGACAATGTCTGTAGAATTGATGCAATAGTTCATTATAAAAAGCATGAAAAAGGACTGAGTCTATCCGAAATATTCAAATTATGAAGGAACCTCAAAATCAACAGCATGTTCATAAAAAGTAAAATTGCCTTACCCCTTGTCAGAGTATCAAAGATCTAAAGTCAAAATTGAATAAATGCTAGGAGAAAAAACCGAAGTAGCTTGTGTAGTGATTAAAGACTTTCGTAAAAGACTTCACAAAGTAGTGAGAGCAAAAAGGAAGCATGTTAAATAATTTTGATTTGTAGTTGTAGATTAATAAATTACTTATTATTTATTCAAATCAAATGTTAAAATAAATGTCTTTTTTCAAGAAAAAATTATTTTTGTTTTGTTACAGTATTTATGCCTCACCCTGTATTAAGATATTAATAAATCATAAGCCTTTCGTTCGTCTTCTTACAAAAAAACTCACTAGAATAGAAATGAATTAATTTAGAAACTATAACCTCAAACAAGCAAAGTCCATAAAATTTCCAAATGAATTACTATGACTTCACTCGTACTTTTGAATTATATTCAGATCCCTCTGGCTATATTCGTATTTAGATTAATAAAAAACTTTAAACACTCAAACCATTTTTTGCCTTACGTAGATTAGAATCCATAAACCGTGAAAAATGTATTAGTTAATATGAACGTTGTTTTTTAGCCACTTATTTGCCATTAGTCTAGCATGAATGTTGGAGTTCTCCTCTAACTGTGTAAATTCATCATGACACTGAGCCTTGATTGTATGTTTCCGAAACTTACAAACCGTCTGTACAATACCATCACTTTGAAGATAAAGTTAGAAAATGCATGAGACTCTAGGAATGCTAGGCACCAGCAGCGTCTAGTCTACGGAGTTTGATCCCCAAGAATGAATGCCATCACGATTTGAATGTTTCATGTCATCTGGTTCAATATCCTGGTGCGTGGAGGAAAATCGACCACGGCCTTGATTTGAACGAATCTGTGATTAACATCAGAGATATTCGTCTTTGGAAGTACTTTCTTAACAATGAGACTGTGGTAAGAGCACACAAATATGGCTGCTCTATAAATTATTGTACTAAAACAGACACAGTCATTAGGCATTGAATAAAATGAAAGTCTATTACTATTTGGAATTTTAAAGATGCATTTTCATTTTTTCTAAAATTTTACAAAACATTGAACTTACGTGCTAATAAACATTCCAATCCAAGAACCATATACTCGTACGTGATGATATTTGTTCCGAAGCGACTCGAGTATTATCATACCCACGTAGAAATGAATGAAAAACACATCACACTTTGGCATAAAATGAAAGTCATGTTTAGAAATAAATGTTCAGCATTACATCCAACAATGTATTAGATTCATATGACACATTTATGAATATCTAAAAATTTATTCTATATGAGATAGATACACTGAACACGGAATAATTCAGGCGGTGCTAGGATAAGATATATGTTAAAAACGTTAATAAAAGATATACAGTGCCATCCAAAATTAAGGAACAAATCAAAAAGTTTCCAAATCTTCAACATATGTAGTATTTTTTTTATAATTTTGACTGAATGTAGACATACAGTACTTGAACTATTTCTCAAATTTTCAGGCTGCCTAAAAAATACTACCAGAGTTATTTAACATTTTATTGCTTTTTGAGTGTCCAAAATTCTGGAATAACATTACGTTTTTACCTAAACATAACTACAAAACAGATCACAGATAGTTTTTTTAATATCAAGTCCCAGAACATTTGTTTTCAATCCCTGCAGCCCATGTATGAACGGAGGAGTTTAGCAAATCTTGAACAACTGTAATCTTGGCCCATTCCTCTTGTAATTTGAGCCACAAATCTTCAACTGTTATTTGATTTCTCGCCATAACATTTTTTCTTGGAATCTTCAATCAGTTTTCTATTGAAATCATGTCGGGACTCTGAGGAGGCCAGTCTTTAATCTTTACTTCTTGATCCTTAGTGCAGCCCATAGCGAGCTTTGCTCTGCGACAGGGAGAGGATTGTTCTGCATAAAAACAGGAGTATAAATTTCAGAATTCGGCAAAACTGACTGATCATGTTCTTCTAACATGTTCTTGTAAACAGCTGCAATAACTCAAGTGTTTAAACGCACAATACGTGATGTACCCTGGCCAGATATCATACCGAAAACCATGACACTTCCGCACCAAATTTTACAGTTTTCTTTGGATAGTTTGATTTCAAGCTTTCACCAATTCTTCTTCTTACAAACTGTTTACCATCGATACCAAATACATTAAATTTAAATTCATCACTGAAAAATACTTTGTTCCAATCATCTTCTGACTAATTAACATGTTTCTTTGTAAAAGTAAATCGTGCTGCCTGATTCTTTCTAGTTATCAGCTACTTTTTCCGAGGAGATCTGACATAAAGGCCTATTTAATGCAATCGCCTAGACACAGTTAGAATAGAATAGAATAGAGTGAGGCTATAGGAACGAACCTTCTGGCCCATTCTTGGGTCTGATAATTACTTCGATAATTATTCGGTTGTTTACCCAAGTCCCATGCCGTATTTCTAGCCGCGTCAACCATGTCGGCAACGGGATTCGAACCCGGGTCTTTCCGCTCGCATGCAGACTCGCTCACCAGTCGACCAAGCTGGTGGTAGTTTGTCGTGAAACATTTGTGCCATTTTTAATTTTACCTGAAATTTTATCCGTAGTTAGAAAACGGTCTTTTAGTGCTAGGTGTTGCACACCCCTGTCCTCTCTTACTGTAGTATAACTTGGTATTATTAGTTAAATATTAGTTGGCCTAGCTGATTCATTCTCAAGTTTCAGAATTTAGCTTACACAATAAACGTTGACCCCTCAATTATATGATTTTCCTTTCGTAATTTCACATTTTTTGCTTTGCTGCATCAACTTTGATTCGTTTTGGCATAGTTACAAATGTTGTAGTGGTAATAAGAAGCCTGTATCTTCTTTACCTTTTTCTGCTACTGTGAGAAAACTGTTCATTTTAAAATTTTCATACGTATTTTGTAAAATTTTGTGCCATAATATTGGACACACAAATGTAATAAAATCTTTAATAACTATGGTATTATTATTTGGGCAATCTGACAATTTGAGTAATAGTTCAAGTACTGTATGCCTATGTTCAGTGAAATTAAGGAAAATTGATTCACATTTTTTGAAGATTTGTAAGTTTTAATGTTTGTTGCTTAATTTTGGACAGCACTGTATAATTTTAAATGAAAAATAATTTATTACAGATACGAACTGAATGTTTTAATAACGCAGAAGAACTTGATAGCGCATAGTATTTTAATTTCTGTGTGGGCAAGTTATGATACAAAGTACATAGATCAGATAAAAATTTAATATACATATCAGTAGTCGACCACCAGCTTGGTCGACTGACCACCAGCTTGGTCGACTGCATGGTGCCGACATGGTTGATGCGGCTAGAAATACTGCATGGGACTCGGGTAAACAACCGAATAATTATCGAAGTAATTATCCGACCCAAGAATGGGCCAGAAGGTTCGTTCCTATAGCCTCATTCTATTCTATTCGTTCATGTACCATCACATCCGGTAAATGAGAACGTGTTTGATAAAATCGCTCTGAAAATGAAGCGTTCAAAGCTTGCATTTGCGAGCACTTTAATGCTGAGATGTGTGTTAACTCTGGAGTACTAAAAAAAAGTGGCACGACTTCAGCGTGAACCGCTATCTTGGACTTGAGTCGGAAATCAGAATACATGCCTGCGCTGACCACCACATGAGCACCTGGTCTGCTACAGCTGATGCCTGGTGCGGGGCAGGCGGTTGCCTCTGGCAACACTCCCAACATCGAGTCCGACTTAACGTGAAAACGGGACATCGCTTCTAGGAAGACTTCATTATTCCGATTCTAACTCTGCACTTTCAAATTGAATGAACATATGATCATTATAAAGCTATTCAACTAATTTAAATAGTTGTATTTTTTGAAAAATACTCGCTAATGAAGATTATTAAGCCATTAACAGAAACAACTTTTAAAGCTACTAGATGGCGCTTTAATTTTGTGATGAGCTCTGCGGGACTTTGTTTTCAAGGAAAAACCATGAGGTCTTTGACTGTTTGACACCTGAACTCAGTGTGGTTGTCGGAGTTAGCGCGTGTAGGCAAAAGTGTGGCACTCGTGCGCGTGGATGCTGCCAAGGACTGAATGAGGCAATTAAGTGAAACGTTTGGTAATCAAGAACGGAAATAACGTCAAAGGAATTTTTACATACGGCTGAGCAACAGCGTCGAAAGTGGTATAGTTATTTGATCTGATTAGTGCGTCTCTTAATATGTTTTTAACCGTAAATTCAATTATTTCTGAATATTGCATTTTTTGAATTTTCAGTCCATCTGCTGACACTGATTTATTAATTTGATGGTGACTGGATTTCAAGCATTTTTGAACTTGATTCATGGTATAGCGTTCTGACGTTCAGTTCATACACTGAATTTATCGGTTTTATCGACTCTGCGGTCCAACAACCCTTAATATCCCGAGATGAATAACCACAATACATCGAGCTGCCACGGTACTGTCAAGTTTATTTGCATGATTTTTCATCATTTATTTACAATGTGTTAGTAAATGTACCAATTTTTAAGCCGTTTTGAATAGTGATTACGTGATACTGAACTTGGGAATTTTAACTAATCTTTTTAGGGTGCATATCCTCATTGATTTCATTGAAATTTTCTTGCTTTGAATTACTGTTTCATGCTATATTTCCTACTGATACATGCAAAGCAGGCACCCACATTAATACCTCGTGTTAAGCGGCCTTGGTTACAGAGCATGAGGCGGGAAGGCATATCAAAAGCTTTATTTCTGAAGCCGACGTTCAGACACGAATCTTGCATGCTGTTCTTTGCTTGCCAGATAATGTGCTTTGCTGTCCTAGCCTTGGTTTTTTCTACACAGGAAACTGAAGTATTAATACTGAACTCGTGTATGTTCTTTTTGTGGACTTGTATGCTTCATTGGACAACTAACAGAAAGACGTATTATGTCTTTCTTCTTCATTCTTCTCACCTTGTTGGAAAAAAATTCTGTGGAATTTCTTAAAAAAGTATAATGAAAAGAAATTTCTATGGCAAAATATGGCAAAAAGTTTATCCTTTCTAGCTGGGGTTGTTGTCCCAGGGTTACTTTACAGAATTAAAAATGTTGGACATAAAAATGCGTGGAAGAGCTTAAACCTGCTGGATTTTTGCTGAGTTTCCACGTTTATTGTCTCAATAAATTTTCAGCGCTTAGTTAGGAGTTATATATTCATTACGTTGGTAGAAGTTGAGGTATTTTCTTCTTTCCACATTCTGTACTTCTGTGAATGAAATTAAAAATGTTAGGCTTTCACATTAATTTTTTGTGGATTCTTAATCTGGCCCAGGATATGCAAAGACCTTTGGTTAATTTTGTTATGTGCTATGTATCAATTATGCCCAGTAGGACTAAATTGCCGGTGCTAATTATATCGTAATTTACCCCCGAGGTAAATATGTGACTGGTGTGTGAGCTTTGGTCCTCTACCACACATGCACCGAACGTTCAGTGCCGATCTGAGGCTGTGAAGCATCAGCAACGATTTCACAACTGCTTGTAAGGGTACAAACACTAGCGTCAACTTAAAATCTCCCTTCCTTTTTCAAAAATTTGTTCAATGTAAAATTCAATGATTTTGCCTCTTTCCACTGTAATTTTGTTTCGTAGCAAAGAGCAGTCATGGAGCGCGCGGGCTCTGCAGGAGGGCAAGAACAAAAGATTTTTGACCACTGCAGTACAGTGAATAAAACTACACGTCTTTAGTTTGTATATTTGCTTGTGTAGCTTTATGAGACATGTGTCAAAAATACTAGTCCTTACCCTCTTCATTTGACCCTGACTCTGTTCTGTTTATCTTGTTACCTGAAGAGACACCAGCGTCTAACGCTACATTAAGCTTGTTTTTACTTACCAAGAATTTGTTGCTACATTTCCTGACCAACGTAACAAGTAATGTTTTACTCATAGGAAATTACAATCATTGATGGCGAAAACATGCATGGACGAGACTGATAGTAACCAACAACGAACAAATGTGAGCATAGCAACTGGATCACACGTGACGCACCAGCACGTTTCTTCCACTTGTGATATTGATTGATCTCTTCACTAACAGAAGATCATTGTACGGATAAACTCTAACTCTTAGGTAGAAATTATACTACATCAAAATGATCGTTATCGGTAGCGGTGTGTACAGTTTTGCTGAATAAAACTGTCATTGAAAGAATGTACTATTACGGACTACTGTTGGGTTTATAAGCATTTAAAATTTTGCGCTTTAGAAATAGGAATTAATAATTGTCTTGATGACCAAATCATTTTTTCCACATTTTTGAGACCTCATTAGACTGAGAAATATTCAAAGAAGGATTTTCCGGTTCAAACTATGACCTTATTTTAAAGGTGCTGGCCGATATATCATTTTGGTACAGGTTCCGTTTGCAAAAAACATCACAGTTATACGCGTGCTATGTGAATAGGAATATACAAATAATATTCTGCCGAAAATGCAATAAAGGATCTCTTAAATTTACATATGAATAAGCTTTTTTATCAAGTTGATTCCAATAATTCCAGTCGGCTTGAGTAAAAGTGTCTTGCTTCAAACAGCTTCCGAGAACTGAATTAACACGGTGCCTCCGATTGCCTGATTGGTGTAAAACTTCACTTTGTACGCATAGTCACTAGAAGGATCTGAAAAAATTACAGAACCTAACCTCAGTGGTACACATACGTACCACTTCGGAGTCAACGTGTTAAGAAGCATTATATTGCATCTTTCCATTCTTCCCTTGCTGTCTGGTGCGGAACTCTATATTTACCATAATTTTATTTGTTCTTTTAAGTTAGGTGCTCCAAACGCTCAGGTTGTGGGGTACAATTTTGTGCTGGTCCAGCTTACCGTCCAGAATCATTGGAGCCTCAGTTCGTCAAGCACAGCCAGCGATGACTTTCTCTTGCGCTGAAATGTCACGTATCCTGGCAGCAATACCCGTTCTGGCATCCACGGCCTACTGTAAATTTTTTTGTTTTTATGATTAGAATAAACTGGATAAATGAAGTACAAGAATAAACTGTATGTATAGAGTACCAGAAGAAACTGGATGAGGGGAGTGTTTGGACAAGCTGGATGAGGGGAGTGCTGGGACAAGCTGGATAAGGGGAGTGCTGGGACAAGCTGGATAAGGGGAGTGCTGGGACAAGCTGGATGAGGGGAGTGTTGGAACAAGCTGGATGAGGGGAGTGTTGGAACAAGCTGGATGAGGGGAGTGTCGGAACAAACTGGATGAGGGGAGTGTCGGAACAAGCTGGATGAGGGGAGTGTCGGAACAAGCTGGATGAAGGATGTGCGCACTCAGGATGCCGCCCAACAGAAACCTTATACAGTCTTATGTCGTAGGATGAAGTGTGCGTGAAGGAGCAAGTAATGAATTGCATCGCACACAAATTGGATACCGCAATGTGTCTATGAGGAGAATATCTAGCACTCAAGCTCCAGCTTTCTTCCTTCAAGCATATGTATAGCTATCAGATGTTTCTGTATTTTAGTTAGACAGAATAACAGGAATCATGTTACGCACATGGTTTCTTTTTCGTAAGAAATAATTCGAACTTATGGATTTCACTTTATAATGTTAGGTATACTGCGTGAATTTCAAGTGATGTGCATGTATTGTACGCAAGCTAATGGTCTGTATTATACCTACTGTGTTTTCTTGCACTAATTTTACCGAAAGTTTGGTTTATTTTCAATGGTTCGACCATTGAAAATAAACCGTGTTTAAACCCCTTTTCCGATTTACAGGTCAACCAAATTTAAATGCCATAAGCGTAGGGTTCGTGCATGCTTCTCTGAAACTTGACGTGTCGAGACAAAACTTTTCGTATCATAAATTTACGTAAGATAAACATTTATACATTTTCACTACCATTCCTCTCTGTAATGTAAGGTTGTGTAACTTTAGCGGCAGCAGGACTAGCTCAAGCAGAGACAAACTCACCGTTAATTTCCAGAGTACTAGATAGCGTTATTCTTTTTCCTACTCAAGCATTAATTGAAGTCAAAATCATTCCTTTATTCATCATGAAACATCTCCCATAGAGTGAACTTTTTAGAATGTACTGCACGAGTACCTGTACTAGAACTGATCTTAGCCTCAATGTACATTTGGACATTTCTTACACGTGATGATACATCAAACAATCAAAATTCTTTATTCTAAGAAATTTATAGAACATAAAGTTCAACGACTTATCGGTTTCTGAAATATCTACATATACTCGTATAATCGGCTATGTATTTCCATCTCTCTGTATCTGTGTGTGTCCGTCCCATCACTTCCTATCTATTACTGAAGAAAAATTATTGAACTGAAATCGTGCCACTGAATCGCACTAAAAATCCTGCCATGCGATCCCTTCACCACTCTAATAATAAAATAGATAAAATTTTGGTCGCTTAGGTATAAGCTCACCATGCTAAAAATTCAGCATCTGCGTGCTTCATAGAATGCAAAACCTGTCCAACCAAACTATTGAATAAAATATTTATAAAAACATTCGGCGTTGCATTTTTAAAGCACCCACGAAAATAACTCGAGGAATATTAATTTCCGCTGAACAAATCTTTTAAATCCTCATTTTTTCATGGTTGTAAAGACAGGTCACAACCTTACAAGGTTCTTCTATCTGCAGTGAAGAACTAACACCGCATCAATAGTTGATGTTAAGGTCAATCATCAATAGCTGATACTCTAACACGGGATAATAGGGGATTCTCGTTCACTCCGTAATAGATTGTTTAGAAATGAATTCAGTGTATAAGAACTCGAATTTTATAGTATTAAATTCCTGGAGTAAATAATCATTTTAAGTATTTGAATTTATTTGTTGAATATTTCTAGGGTAAATAATTACTCTAGTATTTCTGCGCTGTCTGTGACGGTGTTTAGAAGTGCTGGTAATAAATTCAGTGATGAGCTGCTGCATCAACATTTTTGTTAACAGATGTATTTACCTTGCATATCACGTGGCAATAGCGTACGCTTCATGAAGCTTATATTGCACAACATGACCTCTGACTTCCTCTGTCAAAATATTTTCTGTGTTTTCTATGTTTTCATATGTCAGGTATTCCATAATAAATATGTAAGTTTAGTCCCATTTTGTTATCTTAATTTTCACCAAAAAATGGACGTCAGATCGTTTATTTAAATTTTATTCGAGGCAATACACAGGCAATATTGCATTGTTGTCATGGAGTGCCTGCTTCTCATAATTGCTTTTTCAGTGACCAACCTCAGAGTCAGCAGCCTAGATTTCTTTTTCCTTCATACTAACATAATTTTTTTTCGATTTGAAGACTTGTACGTTAACTTGAGTAGATAGAAATTATTACAGAATCTTAGAAACGTAGAAACAGATACGAGTTCCATCGTGCATTTTCGTGTGTAAAAGTTCAGAAACATTCCAATTTATATCATACAAACCTGAGAATAATTTTTAATATCTTGTCAAGTCAATATCTTGTCAAGTCTTGTCAAGAAGTAAAATGTGTGCTGGCTTCGTGAAGACTTTCAAGCCGCTTCTATTCAATTATATGCATAGATGCTATAGGTACGACATAACATGACCTAGAATCCTGCCTCATGATCCGAATAGCATGATTCTAGGATTACGCCTTTGCTGTTTTATTTTCTTCATCACAGAATTATGCGATAACATGTACCCCGTGCTGGTCTTTATGTGGGTAGCCTTCGGTCTCAAGGAAAATAATTAATTGCCCATTAAAATTTCTTTTGTGTCGAGTGCGTGCCAGCAATGCAAGGTATCACGGCTACCTTCCTTGTCATATCACACCTGCGTCTCTGCATCAAGACTCGGTGAGGCTCTGCATAGGCGGACCCTTTCTTACATTTTTACGTCAATTAAAGAACTTGTAGGGTAGGGTTTCATGAAGCCAGCCAACTGTAGCGTTTTTTATGTATTAAACTTAGAAAAGCAAAGCAAGTTGAAACCGGATTGGTGGACTCTAATACCATCTTGAAAGCAAAGTGCGCAGTGTTTCAAACTATCAAGCCTATTAAACTATCAGCTATTTCAACTTGTTGAAACAAGAACTGTTGTTGAATATGTTATTGAGTTAAAGCTTCACAAAAATGTTGATACACTGCATATCATATTGTAAACCCGGGATATATTTGGATTCTAAATTTCAAATTTTGATTAATTTCCATCATCCTGTTGACAGAGTACGGAAAGATAGTAGATTGCATTTGTTGGCGCTCTGAACAATAAAACTTTTTCTTTCTATTTCATTTTATTCGTAAGTTTTTCCGAGTCTATTCTTTAGTCATAGATCTATTTATTGTAGAACATTAAATGTACGTGGTTCATGAGGAGCTCTGGAGATACTATCTATCACTCCTGGAGTATCTTCATTCTGTTCATCTTTGTGCCTCGATGATGACTTGATTGGTCGAAAAACTTCATTGCAGTTCACGCAAATTTCCTTCAGTTGAGTATACCAAATTTTACTAAGAATGCATCCACAAGCTTTTCCATCCAACTCTAATTCCAGATATAAAAGCTTATTCTCCTGTAACATCGCTAGGCTGTGTTTGTATTTTCAAGTTACTAAAAATTATTTATCCATTATTAACTATCAGTAATTTCGTCGAAAACACGTGGCTAAAGTCTCAACTAAAATAACTGGCGCAAACACATTCTCCTTCCTGTGCTAATCTTCCACGCGTCTCTCGTGTACTTGCTTGTGGTTGCCTGAGCTCGTATAGCATCCGTTGGTCCGCTGGGCGCCTTGACATCAGCCTCAAAGATTTCTGTAAGCCTTGTCTTTGGTTTTCATTGATATGGTCTGCATGTGGCTGTTATTAAGAACTTCTAATTACGTATTTTTGTCTGTCTTCTCACCGCTGGATCTTTGACCAAACTAGGCACCGAATCGGTTCGAGAAATTGGTTGTGAGTATTGGTTTTGTTAAGTTATGAAAGAATATTAACACTGATTTCTCTATTAGTAACTTATACAGCTTTGCTATGCATTAAATATTACCAGGAATAGATTTTCATATTGTATCGATTATTCTAGCAATTACAAATTAATGGACCTATCTTATTTAGCATGTTTCTAACGACTTGTGAACCGCAGCTGAAGTTGTCTCAATATCTCACCGATTCAGATTCGCTCTCCAGCGATATATGCAGTGATTTCATAAATTCTTGCAATGAATTAATGCAATGAAAGCTTTAAGAATCTGATATCATCAGTTGATAATAAAAAGGGGAAAGTTTCTTAGATGGTTGCCGTAAGTCTTGGCTCCGGTGCTGGTCATGTGTTCGCTAAATACCTCCGGTGTTATCAGTGTTCTGGAGCATCTTATCACGACTCTGAGTCTGACCGTATCTCGACGAGTAGCTTTAATCAAGCAACGCGAGATTTGTCCAGATTATTTTCACAAGGCGTTCATTGATTACTTTGCGCAAGAGAGGCAGTTCCGAGTCACTTGAAAACAGATTAGGTTATTGGTAGTCCTTTATGAAGACGTTTACTGCTACTTTAGAGTTTAACGAGGTTCTCTAATTTATGTGTTAGTTGTGTGCACTTCATTTAAACACACAGCTGGGATCATATTACCGGTTTGCTATTTTAGGTTCATCAACTCAAAATGTTTGAAAAAGATCAAAATTCTAACGGCGCAAAATGATCATTTTTCAAAGTATAATTCTTTCATGTGATATTCAAGACGCCGAAGGTAATATGCACAAATATTTTTTTCTTAGATCTAATGAGTTATGCACAGTTTTTTCAGTCACATGTGGATGAATAACTGCTAAATTTGATTACAACTTGAGTTGACTCTCACCCGCTGATTTAGCTCTTATAATTCACAGTGAACTTGTCACCTTAGATGCACTCGAACGCGGAAGACAAGCACAAGGCGTTCAGTTTTTCTATTGATGACAGTTTGTTAAGGCCATCATGAATGACCTTTAAAAAATAACGTCTCAGTCAACTTTCTGGTGTTTCTTTGGTCTTTTCTAGCGTCTGCTTGGTCTTTTCTAGCGTCTCTTTGATCTTTTCTAGCGTCTCTTTGATCTTTTCTAGCGTCTCCTTGGTCTTTTCTAGCGTCTCCTTGGTCTTTTCTAGCGTCTCCTTGGTCTTTTCTAGCGTCTGCTTGGTCTTTTCTAGCGTCTCTTTGATCTTTTCTAGCGTCTCCTTG